>VXAC01008319.1:760251-1008784 GCA_013399225.1 Rhipidura dahli | reverse complement strand
AAAAAAAAAAAAAAAGGATGAGGCCAAGAGGACCTTTGCAAGGCCCCATGCTGAGTTTATCTATTTAACAGTCAATGACACGACCTACATTCTTCTTGTTGGTCTCGTTGTCTACCACCTTCCACCCTCTCCCTGGAGATGGGGTGAGCAGGATTTGGAGATCTGGAGCTGGTGCTTTCCTCCCACACGGCAGCTCCGCCGGGGAGGGATGAGAGGAGGAAGCCCCACCTCTCCTCTCCACCCGAGCCACGGGTGACAGCACCACATCCCCTTCCGAGGGGACCCGCTGCCAGGTCGTGGAGTGGCACCCAAGAGTGGCAATGTCCTTGTGGCCACTGCCTGGCGCGTCCATCTCCTTCCTTCTTGGATGAGCTGGCGAGGGAGAGGCGGGGGAGCGAGGGATGCCCCTCGAGGCTGGGTCTGCCCCAGCCAGGCCACATCCCAGAGAGGCTCCTTTTGGTGTCCCCAAACAACCCAGATCTTCTGTGGTGGCTGCTGGGTGTCCTTCCACACCTCCCCATGGCAGAGCAGGAAGGTTCCTGGTGTGCGGCAGCGACCCGAGAGCATCTTGGCAGGGCTTGTTCCCTGCAGCCCCTCCCCACCCTCTTCCTCCTCCTCCTCCTCCTCCTCGCTCTCTTCCAGGCTCACTCCTCCAGTCCTGCCTGGGAAAGCTTGTGTTGTCCTGAACCTACAGCTACTATACTCTATAAAGTAATATTCTCCCTCTCTGCTGAGAACAATACAAAAGTTACTCCATCTTACCAAAGGTTTCAAAAGAAACCAAACACTTCTCTGGCTCGGTTCCGATTTAATTTAATCATTTCTTTAAAACGTGGTTTTGTTTTGTTTGTTTCGTTTGTTTTCCGGAAAAAAAAAGTCCTTTTTTTTCCCTTTTGCTCAGACCTCTGTCTGAAGGTCAATAATGTCTTGTCCCACCAAGGGGATGGTGGCCCCTGTTTTCTCCCACTCTACAGTTTTTAGTTCTAGGGGAGACTGTGCCACAGGTTCGATGTCCTTTTTAACCCATGATGGTGGGGACTGGACTTTCCTGATGCCTTCCCAGGGTCTCTTGTTTGGTGTCTGCTGTTTTTCTTGCTGCAGGAGGAGGAAAGTGTAAAAAAGGAGAGAGAGAGAGAAGGAAAGAAAAGTTAGTACAAAATGCAAGAAATGCCATGTTTTACCTCCTCTCATATCAACAAATCAGTTCTTCTTTGCAGCTTCTCATCCAAAATAAAGTGGGGTATCAATGAAAATGACACTTGGTGTAGAAACTGTCTATTTTCAAGAAGAAAATGTTGTTTTTCTTTCCACTGTCACCCCATCACTTAATGCCTGGATATTTCAGCTTTCACCTGAGGTTTCTGCTACTGAAAAACTGAGTGTGGTTTTAAGGATATCAGATCTTTTTCTACTTCCACAGATGTAGAGACAGGACAAGGGGTGATGGCTTTAAGATGAAGGAGGGTAGATTTAGATGGGATATTGGGAAGAAATTCTTCCCTGTGAGGGTGGGAAGGCCCTGGCACAGCTTGCCCTGGAAGTGTCCAAGGCCAGGTTGGACAGGGCTTGGAGCAAGCTGGGATAGTGGAAGGTGTCCCTGCCCACGGCAGGGGGTGGAATTATAGGATCTTTAAGGTTTCTTCCCACCCAAACCCATTCCATGAAATCGAGAATGGATTGCAATGAAATCGAGATTACAGCAAGGTCCTTCTGAACTCCCACTGCATTTGATGCACATTCCCTGTGCAGCACAGCTATTTATAGACTCCTAAATTGCAGCAAAACCTGCTCCCTGTTCTGCCAGGGAACCAAATCTGTGCTGCTGGAGGAGCTGGAGCTTCTGAGGCTGGAAACATTTCCATCAACTCCACACCAAGCCTTGGAGGCTTTACTGACCCAGTCTGCCACCAGCATCCCGCCATGGATACTGATCCAGAAAATCTCTTTCCATGTTTCTGCTGGTATGCAGCAAGACAAGGCTCTGGGGATGGCTGAGGGGCTGGGAAATGGGTGTGTTCTTCACTGGCTAGTGAAAGGAAAGGTTTTAAATAAGTTCTTCCACTCAGCTTCTCCCTTCCAAGCACCAGCGATGCTTTCCAGTTAATTGTCCCCCCAAAAACACTCCAGCATTGTGCAAGGAAAGGCTTCCCTGGATGTGCATGAGCCCTTTTGAGCCACCTGCCCATGGAAAAGTGGGAAGGGTGGGTGGAAAACAGCTTGTGCAGGATGACAACAAGGAGGGAAAAGTCTGGGGAGAAGGTGAGGAGCCAGACACGCAGGGGACACGCAGCCCAGGACGTGTCACCGCTCGGTGCTGTCACCAAAATGTGTCGCCTGAGGGGAGATGAAGGCACACGGAGGCTCTGGGGTCACTCCAGGATGCTGCTGAAATCGCTGCAGCTCCGTAGGAAACCAAAATTCCCATCTGCTGCAGGCTCATCAAGCAGCCTCAGCTTCTCAGTTTGTCCTTCCCTAAGACATTTTTGCCAGGCTGCTGTTTCTCCCAGCTCCACACTGCAGTGGCGACAGCAAAGCTGCTCTGGAATTATCCCTACAGGGGCAATTTTCACTGGATCACCCAAGCCAGGACTTCCAAACTTTAATATAAAAATAAGATGAGCCTGAAGTTGGTCCTGCACCCCCCAGCACCCAGGGAGAAGGCTCTGGGTGAGAGCATCTGGTGGTCAGGGGGTGGTGAGTGTACAAACCAGGTAAACATCTCAAAGTGAAGATAAGCAAGCATTCTGAAATTATTTTCATTCAGAGGGAGAAAATATGAGTTTTAAAGCCCTTTTAAAGAGAATTGTAGTTTTTTAATCAGGTTTTGTGAAAGTCTTGCTAAAGAAGATGTAAACCACTCAACTTCTTTAAATCTGCAGCTGAGGTTTGCATTAAACTCTAAAATAAAGAGCTTTCCTTATGCTGCTGGTGTTATTCTTACTTTATTCCACAATGTAACACGACAGTGATTAATACTAATAGGACAGAAAAAGGGATCAAATTCGTGACTTATTCCATTATCTTTCTTGGAACTTATTTTAGAACCGCTGCAACTAAAAACTGGAACCTATTTAACTCCTGGGTGTGTCTTAATGAGATGAGCTGGAAGTTTCCTGAAGGGAAATTTCCACCTGCAGTGTTTTTTGGATACCATCAGTCTGCCTGAAAAGATGCAGCAGGAAGGAATGCAGAGAAAAAAAAGCACACAGAGAGCAAAAGTTGGAATGAAATTCAGTTTCCTAAAAGGTGAAGAAAAACAGCCTTGGTCAGGACAGGTTTTTTTTTCAGTGACAAACATTTTGTTTTCCCCCACAGCTCCTGTAATGCCACAAGTTTTCAAAGCTTCTGATGTCCACAGCTGTATTAGAGAGCAGCACAAGCCATCTTATGCATGAAGTTCATAAATAATTAGATTTTTCCCCTTTTTTGATGGCATTATTTATGGCCACCTTCGGCACCAGGTTCTATTCCCAGCCAATCCCTGTTTTAAGAGTCTCTCTCCATCTGCCACACTCCTGACCTTCAGCCTCTCCTTCATGCTGGGAGGATGCTCCCAGATCTGATCATGCACCCTGAACGTGATCAGCAAACCTCAGAGCCCTCCTTGTCACGGGCTAGTGAGCAAGAGCAGCTGCAAATCCATGGAGGGAATAGAAATTGAGGGGAAAAAAAAAAAAACCAAAATAAAAAAAAAATTAAGAGCTCACATCTACAGCAGTGGCCCCTGATCAGCCCTGTCACTGGGGAGCAACACCTAAAGGTGACAATAAATATTCAAACCCCAGACATTCACTTTTCTGAGCTGTTCAGAAGAAAAAAAAATAAGAAAAGAAGAGAGAATGAAACAGAAAATATAATTATGGCAGTGCACAGCTCCATTCTGCACCTGCATCTTGAATATTCTGGGCACTCTGTGGGCTTCCTGAGAGAAGGATAAAGGCAAAATGATAAATGTGGCTGGTTTCCAGCCATGCATAAAGTTATGGAGCATGTCCTGTGGGAGGAAAGGTTACAGCCTCCCACCTCCAGGACTTAAAAGAGATTATGGTTGGGTGTGGAAGAGGTCTGGGAAGCTCCTAGAGGAGTGTGGATGGTAGGAACAGACCACTGATGGTGTGGATTGGGTTCATCTCTTCCAACAAAGGAGCTCCAGAGCACCAAGGAGTGAACCCCTGGGAGCTGGGCCTGCCCACAGTGCCCAGCCAACCTCCAGGCCACCTTCCCACAGCTCCCTGTTCATCCTGGAAACTTCCAGACTCATGAAAAGTGCATGGGAACTCACAGAAGTTCCATTTGATGCTATTCAGTGAAGCAACACCACTCTGCCTCAGGGGTCTTTGAGCACAGATTCCTGGAGTTTTGGGGATCTTTTTGAAGATGCACCACCACAGGCTGGCCCTTTTATTTTTCCAAGCTCCTTTTCACTCTGCCATGGAAAGGAGGCAGAAACTGCCCTTGGGTGTGACCCCACATTTCCATCCTCCTTATCAGTGTGGTGTTATCTACCTGTAACTGTGTCTGGCTTAGTGACTCCAAAGATGTCTATTTAACCTGAAACTATGAAAAAAGAGTTCTGGAAAATGAGGAAATGATGAAGGGAGACTTGCTTTGAGTTTCCCAATTCTCAGGCAAGGATCAGACTTCTCTGGTGACGCGGGGAGGGAGGTGCTGGCTCAGGGGTGGATGCAGAAGGACTTGGTGCCCACTGGGATCTCCGAGCAGCTTAATCAGCCTGGCAGAGCTCTGGGAAGGATGCTGGGAGACAAAAGGAAATCTCCCCTTGGCACAGGACACCCTGGGAATTGGTAGCAGGCTCCTGGGAACAGCTCCCCTTTTCTTTCCCTCCATATGGAAGGAAGTTTTTATGGGGTCTTGGCCACTCGAGCAGCACACGGGAACAGGCAGGGGGATCATGCTCCAGTCCTGGCATTTCCCTCCAGCTCTGCTGTGGGGTCTTAGCAATCCTTGCAGACAGGAGGGAAAACTGAGCTATGCATAGAAAAAGAAGAAAAAAACCTGGAGAGGGGGGATGTGTAATCTGGCTGGAAAAGGCGCCGGGGCTGGCCCGGGTCCTGATGCCTTGGAGCCAGCCAGGGCTGGCCCCAGCCAGGAGCTGAAAGCACCAGGGGCTGCTGTGCCAGTAAATCCCAGGGACAGAGCCATCACTCTGGCCTGACACAGCCCAGGAGCTTCTGGGGAGGAGGGAAATGTTTATCAGTCCCTGCCTGGTGCCAGGATTGTGAGGAGAAAAAAAAAATGGGGTGGGAAAGGAGGGAGCCCACAGACTCAGAGCTGGGGTAAAACCAGCTCCAGCCTGGAGGTGTTCATCATCCTGGTGGCATTGGGAGTCTCCTTCATTCAGCCCTGACTTTCATTTTAGTTGCCAATTTTTAAGGTGGAGGGAGAGGATTTGGGGTAAAGGGTATTTAGGATGCAGTGCCAACAAAACCCCCAAATCTCTGACAGAGACAGAGGCAAAGTGCATTGGGATAATCCACACACCCCTCTGCTAAAGCTGGGCCTGGCAGGCTGCAGAGTCACCTGGGCTGGACTTGTGGTGGGTATGGAAAGGTGATGGTGGTGGAGCAGGCACCTCCCTACCCTGGGGTCTTCAGAGAATCATCATAAAATCCCAGAATGGTCTGAGTTAGGGGGGACCTTAGAAATCACCTCATTCCAACCCCTGCCATGGGCAAGGACACCTTCCACTATTTCAGGTTTCTTCAAGCTTTGTCCAACCTGGCCATGGATATTTCCAGGGATGGGGCAGCCACAGTTCCTCTGAGCAACCTGTGTCAAGGCCTCATCACCCTCACAGGGAGGAATTTCTTCCCAATACCCAACCCAGCCCTGCCCTCTGGCAGTGGGAAGCCATTCCTCCTTGACCCGTCCCTCCATCCCTTGTCCCAAGTCCCTCTCCAGCTCTCCTGGAGCCCCTTTAGGCACTGGAAGAGGCTCTAAGATCTCCCTGGGCTCTTTTGTTCTCCAGGCTGGGCAATCTCAATCCTCTCAGCCTTTCCTCACATCAGAGCTGCTCCATCCCTCTGATCATCCTGGTGCTCCAACAGCTCCGTGCCCCTCCCGTGCTGGGACCCCAGAACTGGCCAAAAGGTTCCAGGTGGGGTCTGGGGGCAGAATCCCCTCCCTCACCCTCCACACTTCCCTGTGCTGCTTCCAGGGATCCAGGCTGGCTTCATCCAGAGCTCCTGCATCCCAGTGCAACTCTTCTCCTTAGGAGCAGCATCCCTGCAGTGCATAAACACAGCCTGGGAGTCTGCTCCGAGGTACAGCTTTGATTTCCCACTTCAGCCAGAGCCCATGAACTGCTCAGGCTGCTCAAGCTGAGCCTCCCCGTGTTTGTTTTGTGGAGCTTTTTGTTTGTTTTGGGGGGTTTTTTGTTTGGTTTTGCTCATTTTCATCTTTTTTAACACCCAGTTTTTACGGTTACCCTGAATAACCCCAAGAGCAATTCAGGGCTTTGCACTGAGCACTCAGTGATAACTCCCCCAGAACCAGCTACTCCCATGCTGTTTTCCTCGCCTCTGGTGTCAACCTGAAGGATATTTCCTGACCCAAATGGTCTCTCCCCGTGACACTGATGACTGCAGGACCAGGATGAAGTTATTCAGAGCAGAGAGCAGGGAATTTGAAAGATAAATGTGGCTCACACTCATCCAATCCATCCTCAGATCAATGTCGATGAAAAGTGATTAGAAAATGGGAAAGCTGTCTTGTTTCTTTAGAGAATGATGAATTTTCCTTTCCCTCTCAGAAACAAGTAGCTGCAGTTCTTTCATTTTGTGCGCACTGAACTACAAAGGTTGTGCTTTTTCTTTTCTTTTTTTTTTTTTTTTTTAATTTTCATTTAGGAGGAAAGCCAAATAAAAGGAAGCGGCTGGCTTTGTTCAGAATTTCATTAAATTAAATAAAAAAAAAAAAAAAGAAGTAGAAATAACTTGTGGTTTCAACCAGGAAATCAGTTAGGAAACTTGAAATACCCAGCATTTGCTGGGCTATAAAAATTTGTCTTCTGTTTCTGTATTCCCTGAAGTTCATCCATCCTGAAGGGGTGGCTGTGAGACAAATTCTAGCGAGGCCACACAGCTGAAGATGAACAGGCTCTGGATCAAGGAGGTCTTTTATTGACTCCTGACAAGCCTGAAGGCTGCACAGAAAGCCTGTGGTCCCACCAGCATGAGGAAAAGGCGTTTTTCCAGAGTATCCTTGCTGTTAATCCAGCTGGTCCAAGCCCAATCTTTTTTGGGACAATGCTTATGGTCTGTGAAGAGCCCACCTGAAGGACTAAATTCCCTAAAATGCTGAAAACTCTCAAGGCTGCCTCATGGGAGCACCTGGGGATCCAGGAGAGGACCAAGAGCATCCAAAAGATTTTTTTTTAATAGAGTCATTTATTTAGACTCTATAAAGAATTATCCAGACTCTAGAGTATAAAAACCAGGAGTTTCCATGTGCTGGTGGCACTGCCTGGTGCTGGAGCAGAGGATTCAGGGAACAGATTTCTCTGGGACAAATTTTGCCCCTTAATTCTTGGGAAAAAAGGTGCTGGATGATGTAGAGGAGGAGGTGAACTGCTGATTTATGGTGTGTTTGGGTTACCTGGGAGCTGGCAGATGGTTTATGGCTGACTGGATCAGGATTTGACGTCATTTTCATAACAGAATTTATTGCGGTAATTATCGGGCTTTATGCAGAGCTCCTCCCTGTAAAAGCTGCACTAATTGGCCTGTTAAAATTTGCCTTTAAGCAGTGCAGAGAGGATTGAAAGACGTGGCACAGAGAGACCTTTCCCAAAAGTGGAGCTTCCCTTGCAGAGGGACAGCCAGGCAGCAGCTTCCCAGTGTTCCCATTCCTGCAGCAGAGCGCACCAAGGAGACACAGCCCTGCCTGGGGATGAGCTGAAGTATTGATCCATATCCATAAAATCACAGAATAATGGAATCAGGGAATGGTTGCGATGGAAGGGACATTAAAAACCATCTCATCTCACCCCCTGCCATGGGCAGGGACACCTTCCACTATCCCAGGCTGCTCCAAGCCCCATCCAACCTGGCCTTGGACACTTTCAGGGATGGGGCAGCCACAGCTTCTCTGGGCCTCGCCACCCTCACAGGGAAAAGGGGGTTCCTAATATTCAATCTAAACCTGCCCTCTGTCATCTTAAACCCCTCTGCCCTTGTGCTGTGACTCCATGTCCACTTCATGGTCCTTTTTTCTCACCACTCCATTAGGTGGCCAAAGGCAGTGCTGGTGAAATGGGCAAATCTCCAGATGTCCAGAGAGGAAAGAGAAGAATAATCTCATTGTGAGAAAAGAAATTGAGGGATCAAGACAGAAACACTGTCCAAAAGGAAATAAGGAAAAGTTAGGCAGAAAAAAAACTTTATACCTTTTTAAAATGGGATTTGGAGCAGGTGCTTTTCAGGATCAACAAGAGATTTGGGATGGGATTTAACAGTTGTGCTTTTTCCCAGAAAGGCTGTGGCTGCCCTATCCCTGGAAGTGTTCAAGGCCAGGCTGGATGGGGTTTGGATCAACCTGAGATAGTGGAAGGTGTCCCTGCCCATGGCAAGGGGTGGGATGAGATGGTTTTGAATGTCCCTTTCAACCCAAACCATTCTGTGACTCTGTGATTTTATGAATTATAAACTGAGTCCAGACCCTGCCTGTGAGCAGCAGGACAGGAGCCAAAGCAGAAGCCATTCCAGCTGCAGGGAGCTGAATGTGGCAGGGAGCGAATCAACGAGGACGAGCGAATCCGAGGAATTCGCCGAGCTCTGTCCAGCGCTGACCTCAGCACAAGCAAAGAGCTGCTGCTTCAAATGAATGCCAAGCCAGCTGCTGGCAGGAAAAGAGGGATGTGAATGTGATTCCAGCTTCTCTAATGGAGCTGCTTCAAAGGATTCCTGCTGAGGGGGAAGGCAGGAGCGCCGCTTCCAGTGCTGTCAAAGTGCAGGAGAACCAAAACCTTGGCTTTTTTAAAAGCCTACAAAACCCTTCTCAATGTCCAGCCCAAACCCTGGAATTTCTTTAGCAATTCACTCCCAGGGAGTAGCAGTATTAGAGATGTTAAAACCCTGAGAATATTTCCTGTGTTGTACAAAGCAGCTTGGAAATAACCACTACCCTGCTTTAATACGGAGAACTCTTAGCTACAGGAACTCAGACCTGGGTTACTCTGGATATTTAGGAGGAAGCAGGGGAAGGAATTGAGTGGTGGTGCCCACGGTCAGCCAGGCAGAGGTCAGGCTTTGGAAGGGACAAACAAACTTGCAGCAAGGTTTTCCAACAATGGGATTTTTTTCTCTTTTTTTTGGTAGCAAGTGGGGAGGGAAAAAAGGAGTCAAAGTGATGGGAGCGATCAGGAAGGAAGAACTTTGCTGTCTGAGTCAGTCCCAAGCTACCATCCCAATCTACATCTGAAATATCCCTTACATAAAGAGAGATAAATAATCCAGGTGGAAGCCACTCACTGCTTATTGCAGCCTTAAAAACGAGGGTTTGGTGCATCCCAGACACGGAGAAAGCTTGAAATTTTCATCAGGATGCCTGGTGGGGGCAGCTGGGTATTTTGATGCAAATCCTGCTGTGCTTGTCTCCGAGCCTTTGGCTCCTTTCATGCTTCCTGGTTGCAAATAAGCTGTCGGGGGGATAAATATTCCACACACACACACAGAGCTTTCAGCTTTCTGCTCAGGGGCTACACCAGCTCCCAGTTTGATCTGGGATTTAATGGAAGGGCAGCAGCGTGAAACCTCCACAGGCTTAGGAGGAGGGTGAGCACAGCAAACCAGCTGCTCCTGAGATGCTACTTTTAGATTCCTCTGTCTCTTCAGGTGGACAGAGAAAATCTGTCCCAAATTCCAGCAGAACAGGGGCAAAGGAATTGTCCTGTCTACAACCCTGAAACTTCTTTCCGAGGAAGGAAAAAAAATAAATTCCACCTTCCTCAATTTACCTGGAGACTGCAAAGAGAAAAATAAATTGCCACAGAATATCCAGAGTTGGAAAGAACCTGCCAGGATCATGTTAAAGTCATTAAAAACCTGACTTTTCAACTTGGCAGTCATCAGATCTTGCTGGATGGCATCCTGCTCCTGTATCAATTCCCTAGCATGGAAAAATTAACTTTGGGAAATAGGGTCTACATCCCTGGTCAGTCCACACAGCCACAAACCACAGAATCCCAGCGTGGCTTGAGTTGGAAGGGATCTTTAAGATCGCCTTGTTCCAACCCCCTGCCATGGGAAGGGTCACTTTCCACTATCCCAGGCTGCTCCAAGCCCTGCCCAACCTGGCCTTGAACACTTCCAGGGATGGGACATCCACTGCTCCTCTGCACAATCTGTGTCAGGGCCTCACAGGGATGAATTTTTTTCCCAATATCGCATCTAAATCACCCTCCTTCAGCTTTAAAACCATTTTGAGTGTGACCATGTTTCTCTCCTGCAGGGCCAAGGCTTGAAGAGCACCTGGATGTGTGGTCCTATGTGCTTTGAACACAGAACCTGCTGGAAAATGGGACTTTAATCAGAAGCAGTTGAGGGTGCTTCCAGTGGGAGCATTTTAGAATTGAGGCACAGACACAAGAAACTATGTGTCACATGGAATAGATTTTATGGAATAAACTGAAAAAGAAAATATGGAAAAATCCATGTTTATTCCCCAAGGAAGGGCAATTCTTTATTATTGTACTCTGAGGCTCAACTTAGTTCAGCATTAGGAATGTGCTTTGATTTCCAGCAAAACAACTGCAGTAAAACAGTAACTGTGGCCAGTGCCACATTCCTGGGAAAGCCTGGAACAGGAGCAGGATTCAGACCTGCCTGGCATTCCAGGCACTATCCTGGTTCCCATAATTACCTCTGACACACCAGCCCCACTCATCAGGGAGCTAATGGCACGGGGGACACCCCAATCCCAGCAGGACATGGATTAGGACTCCTCAGCCACAGAATTAATCCCCAAACCTGTCTCCACTTAAAATTCCCTACAACTCCCTGGAAGGAGGTCGTATCCAGGTGGGGGCCAGTCTCTTTTCCCAGGTAACAAGTGATAGGACAAGAGGAAATGTCCTCAAGTTGCGCCAGGGGAGGTTTGGGTTGGATATTAGGAAAAATTTCTTCACTAAAAGGGTTGGATATTGGAACAGGCACCCAGGGAAGTGGTGGAGTCACCATCCTGAGAGGAATTTTTTGTGGTGGCACTTGGGGACATGGTTTAGTGGTGGGTTAATGGTTGGACTCAATGACCTTGGAGGTCTTTTTAAACCTTAATGATTCTGTGGGTCTCTGATTATGCTTCCAGCTCTGCCAGTAATTCTGTACACAGCACTAACATTTATCCCAAGTTTCCATACGTCAGCATACTTAAAACACATGTGCTTGTACAAACCTTTGTGTCTTGGCTGAAAACCCATTAAAAAGGGGGCTATAAAAATCATATTTTACCCTTGAAGCTGTCAGTAAATAAAGGCGATGGTTGATTTTTTCACCCCTTTTCCTAAAGAGACACAAGATCTGCTCCTTCATCCCATTCATCTGTTGGTGTTTCCTTAAAATCTGACCATTTAGGAGCTCATGTGAGAGGAGCTCTGTGTTTAGTGTGATACTGGAGTACAGTGGGGATGGCATTTATGTTAAAATTAAAACCTCAATTGATCCCTAAACATGGCCAGCACCATTCCTAGGAACCTGCACAGGATGCCAGTCCCATGCAGACATTTAGTTCCAGTTTCACCAGCACTTTTCTGACCTTGGAGCTGAGGGAGGAGAGAGGAACAGCAGGAGCAGGACAAGCATCATATCCTGGAAAGGACTGAGGACAACGGGACACGCTGCCAGGAGAGGCTGGGAAAATGCCAGGCCTGGAGAGAGACTTGGGAGCTTGACTTTGGTGGTTGATTATTTAAAAGAGAAATCAGAGAGAACAGCAATGCAGGAAATATCCCTTCTGCTCTGGGATGAGAAAGGGTTTAGGGGTACTCCAGGATCCTGATGTTCATGCCCGCAAGGCAAGGAGCTTTCTGTGTTTGGATCCATGTCATGGAAAGGGTTGGGATAAGTCCAGGATGCTCTGCAATGCAATGAAAGCCAGACTTATGCTGAGGTTTAGTTTCATCACTACCACCAGAAGAAACACTCCACTGTTTTATAACCTAAATATACATAAAAGAGAAAATGTTCTTTTGTTGTTCCTTTAATCCCTGTTATCTGCTCTTTGCCTTCTCAGGGCCAGCTGAAGATGGGGCCTGAGTTCCAGCAGGGTCCTCAGCAGCAAATGGTAGGAAAAAGGGGTGGAAAAACCCTATTTATTTGACTTTGTATTGCTTTGGATGTTTTTTAAACCAATACTGACTCCTGACTCGCTGATCCTGCTCTGCACAAGCTCCCCCTCTCCCATTACATCCGAGGGAAAAATCCCAACCTGAAAAAGATTCAGTCAATATGCAAAAGCCACCTTCAGAGCCTCCTTCAGCAGCTCTTTGATGCTGACAGCAGCAACTTTATTTCTACACAGATGCATCTCTGAAATGCTAAAACCTTCCCAATCTATAAACCCCTTCTGCAAACAGACCACAGATCAGCTTTTACACTGGATTTAAAACATTTTTGGGGTTTACAGCTGCATCACACTGAAATAATTGCAAATAAAAACCCCAGAGAGGTGACACTGAGTGGGACACAAGCAGGGTACTTTGATCTGAACCTGTAGATCCACAGCCCCTCTCACTCTGTTACACTGGACAGCCCATAATGACACCGTGCCACACGCAGTGAAAGCAGGATTTGCTGGGATAACATCTCTGGAGCTCAGTACAGCAGTGCTGTGAGGTCAGGACACTGACCAAAGGCTCTCTAGTGCTCTGCTTATCCCCCCCAAAACCCCCAAACCTCTGGTTCAATCATCCTCCAAGCTCTGCTCTCATCTCCAAGGGAGTCCCATCAAAACAAGCCCCACCAGTGCCACATTGCAGGGGATGCTGCATCCCAGGCCTGTCTTGGGATCATGGAATCATTAAGGTTGGAAAAGACCTCCAAGATCACTGATCCAGCTGTTAACCCAGCACTGCCAAGGCCAGCACTAAACCACATCCCCGGGTGACACACTCACACGGCTTTTGAACACTTCTGGGGTGGTGATTCCACCACTTCTCTGGGCAGCCTCTTCCAAGGCTTGGCCACCTTTTCAGAAAAGAAATTTTTCCAAATATCCAACCCTGGTGCGACTGGAGCTGGTTCCTCTCGTTCTAGCACTTTTTACTTGGGAGAGAAGACTGACCCCCACCTGGCTCCAACCTCCTGTCAGGGAGTTCTAGAGAGTAGAAGGTCCCCCTGATCCTCCTTTTCTCCAGGCTGAGCCCCCCCAGCTCCCTCAGACTCTCCTGATCAGACTCGTGCTCCAGACCCTTCCCCATCTTTGTTGCCCTTCTCTCCCCAGCCCCTCAAAGTCTGTCTTGTCCCAAGGGGCTCTGATTACAAATCACCAAGAATTGTTGTATTTAGCTCAACTTGCCTCTCTCCTGAGTGCAGGCAATCCCAAATTTTATTTCTTACTCTCAGCCTGGCTCTGCCACTTGTTTTTTCCTTCAGCTGGAGCTGATAGAATTCCTTGCAGCCTTTCAGTCCTTGCCCAGCTGGCTGAGACATGTGGAAGGTGCCATCTGCCCACTCTTCCTCATTTTATTATCTACAACACTTATTTACACAGGCTCCTGGTATCTGTTTCCAGTCCCAGATCTCTGCCCCTCTAAAAGGCTGAAAGGTTTTTCCCTGTCTCCTTTAAAGGCCCCTTTTCCCTTTGCTCCTGTCGAGGAAAAAACACGGATGTCAGAGGATCACAGAATGGTTTGGTTTAGAAAATACCATAAAAATCATCCCATTCCACCTCCTGCCATGGCCAGGGAGTCCTTCCACTGTCCCAGGTTGCTCCAAGCCCCATCCAACCTGGCCCTGGACACTCTCAGGGACGAGGCAGCCACAGCTTCTCTGGGCAACCTGTGCCAGGGCCTCCCCCACCCTCCCAGGGAAGAATTTCTTCCCAAAATCCAATCTAAACCCACTCTCTTTCAAGTTAAAAGCCCTTTCCCCTTGTTGGTTGTCATGGTGTTGACACAACCTTGTCAAGGTCCCTCTCCAGCTCCTGTAGGGACTGAAAGGCCACATGAAGCTCAGCTTGGAGCCTTCTCTTCTCCAGGCTGAACAACTCAAATTTTCTCAGCCTCTCCTCATACGAGAGATGTTCCAGCCCTGGGAGAACCTTCATGGCCTTGGCTGGACTCACTCATTTGCTCATGCTCATATCACTGGTGATCAGCTGTCATAAAGAACCTACATTTAATTAGGCTCCAGCCCCCAAAATGTGCTCCCAGCACCACAGCTTCCATCCCACTGCTGTGGCCATCCTAAACATCCCATCACTGCAACCCTGGCCTCTGCCTCAGCTCCACAAGTGAGGGGAGATGCTTCCCCTCCTCCTGCCTGCTCCACTTTCCACCCAGATTTCCTCACGGTCAATGCAATTTCCAGATCCTACCCAAGAGCTGGTGAAGAGGGCACAAAGGGATGACCTGGAAGGGAATGCCAAGAACAGACACAGGGAAGGCAACACCATGGACACACATGGGGACACACATCCTCCTCCTGGGCTTCTTTGTGGGGCACATGTTCATTTCAACATGCATGGGTAGAAAATCAAGGAAACGTGGTCTGGGAGAGCTCCTAAATTTCCTGCTGTTTCCCATGCTCCTGCTGGGAGCAGAGGCCTTCTGGAAGTGTCTGACTAACCTTGCTGTCCGTTGTTGGAGACTCCTTCTCCTTCTCTGCGTGCTGGAGTTTTCTGTTCAGGTCCTGGAACATGTCTTGGTGGCGTTTCCTTGTGTGCATGATTTTCTGGAGCAAAAACAAAGGGCCCCAGGTCAGCAAACCCCCCTGGTCATTAGGAACCCGTCCTTCCCCCCGAGTCACATCATTAAATCCCAGCTCTGTCTCCCTGCAGGTGCCTAAAACACCTTCAGCGTTTACTGAGGACCAATGGCCTTTATTTGCAAGCTGAGATGGCAGGAGAAAGTGGAAAATCCTAAATTTTGACCTAAAAAAAACCCCTTAATCTTGCAACAAGCAAATTTTTATATTGCAGAATTTGACTGTCAATGTCCTAGAAGGTTTGCTGCCCTTCTTTAACTGATACCTGTCCCCATGCCCAGCCTCTCCCCAGTTTGTCACCTCTGTAAATGTATTCAGAGCTCACCCAAACATGTAGAATTTGGGTAATTTCATCAGAACCTGTTCCACAACCATATCTTCCTTTTAATTTGACCTGTCTGCATTTCACGTCTACCTTCTGCTGCCCAGGAAGAGAGGCAAGACAATTTCTAGGAGGACTTCACTCTGCACATAACAGCAGGCTGAATATGGATTTCCTGAGCTCTGCCAAGAGCCAAATATTTGGAGAAGGTGGGTCAAAGACTTTGGGACCAACATTCAGAAAGGGTTGTACTCACCTCAAAATCTAACTCTGCGTACCGGGATTTCCGCCTCTGGGTATTCAGGAGAGAAAAAAAAATGGGTGAAGGTTAGTAAGGGGTTAAAACAGGGAGAGTCCTTCTCCTTTTCCTTTTTCCTACACCTTTAATGTGTTTCTCTGGCTCTTTATGATGGGAAGTGCCAAATATTCAGAATTATTGAATCTTTTAGGTTGGAAGGGATCTTACAGATCAACCAGTTCCAACCACCTGCCACGGGCAGGGACACCTTCCACTAGACCAGGTTGCTCCAAGCCCTGTCCAGCCTGGATCACTGGGGTTTTCTCATCTGTATCACGACTGAAACCATCCAAATGGGAAATGGGGTAGAGGATATAAAGGGGAAAAGGTAAGGCAGGCCTTGTGCCTGGCATTAAAATGAACAGTCCTTGAGAAACTGACACTTTTTTTTGACTTTGCAGCACCTGTAGGACTAAAGGCAGCTGATCCAGCAGGGGAATGTATCTGTGGAAGTTGTGGCATCACATTCCAAAATACGACTGCATGCCAGTGGTCCCTCAGGGTAACGGGATGCTGGCATTGCATCCTGGGCTGCGTTTTCCTTAAAGTTCTTCCTGTCAACCCCCTGGAATGGCTGGATTGAGGGCAGAACACCACCCTGGGCTGAGAACAACACCACAATTCCCACGCTCACCTCCAAGGAGCTCATGGAGAGGGTGGAGACGGTCTCGCTCTTGGACACCACGCCCGAGTTCCCTGAGTCACCCGTGTCGCACAGGCTGTTGGGAATCTGTGACTCGTTGGAGATGTTCTGTGGAGCCAGCTGCTGCTGCTGCTGGATCATGGAGGAACCCTGCACCTCACTGCACGCCATGGTCACCGGCTCCCGCGGGGGACTCTTGACCACGAAGCCGGGGTCGGTGGCCATGCTGAGGTGGATGAGCCGTGTCTGAGGCATCTGGTCGATGTTGATGCTATATTTGCTCTCATCTTTGGGTTTGGCCCTCAAGGTGGATGTGTTGGTGGGCAGGATCACGTAGCTGGTGTCCAGGGTCTGCTCTTGTGCCCGGGAGAGCTCCGAGTCCAACTTCTTGAAGATGTCCCCGTCGCAGATGTAGATGGATTTCGGCGGCTGGTTCTTGTCCTTCTTCAGGGTGAGGGAGTGGTTGCTGAACTCGTTCAGGTTGATAGCCCCCAGGTAGTGTGGGGAGCCCTGGAGGTGCATCTTGGAGACGTTGGCTGGAAGACTGTTGAAGTTGGATGAGCCTTTCTGGTGGTTGAGTTTCAGTTTCTCTTCGTCGGGCAGCGACGGGCGCTTCAGGGTCCCTGTGATGGTCGAGGTTCTGCACGTGGTGATGTCTTTGTTCAGCACTGGGGAGACAGAGAAGCGTCCTCAGTGCCTCACCTGGGGTTTTGTTCACACATCAAGACATCTCCCACAGTCACTCCCCACCAGCACCTCTCCCAGAGAGGCACAACAGTGTTTAACATTATTTCTCTTTTTAAAATCCAGGATACTGAAGGCAAAAGTAAAGCCAGGGAGGAAAAAATTTCCCTATTTTGAGATAATTCTCTGTGATGTGAATTTTCCAACACAAACATGGCCGAAACTCCCATCTAGGCCAACACATTGATAACAATACATTGAAAAACTTTTTTAGATATTTAGTGCATCTAGTATATGCATGAAATCTTTACATTATTAACCTGTGGAGGTTTAAAATAAAAGGTTGCTTTTTTGTGTAAAAAAAAAAAAAAAAAAACTGATTCAGGAAATAGCTGAAATACAACATTATCAGTGATTCATACAATCAAAAAATCATCAAATGCCCTGGCCTGGAAGAGGCCTTAAAAGATCAGCAAGTTCCATCTCCCTTCAAATTTATTTTTTTAAATTAATTCACTAAAATACTTCAGGTTGCTCCTTTACCTTAACAGTTCCAGTGTAAATAAATTGGGATTTTGAAACACACCATATTTTGTTGTGAACTTCAAACTGCTCTCCAAAACATCTTACATTCCAGTAATCATGGCAAGGCTTTGTGAGAGCTCATTATTTAGCCATTTTCAGTTTCCCTTCAGGAAAGCAAGTGGCGACAGGAATATTCCTTAAAAAAGGAGGAAAACTTTAAACTGAGGAGGAGGTGAACGAGTCACAAAGGACATTTGGACACTCATTCCCTCACAATATCCCACAAAAAAACCCCATCTGCCTCTTTTCCAGGCATAATAATCCATGGTTCAATTGATTTCAGGCTGGAGCAAAAATCTTGGGAAAATAATGACGTCAACCTTGATGTCTCCATTGAGTGAAAAATCAGAAAATCATGGAAATCCGACTGTGGGGTAGGGACAAAGTTTAGTGGGGGCTACTTACCCGTGATTTCAGCACAGGAAAAGAGAAATAAATGCATGTTCCCCTTTCACCCATCTCAGCAGGAAATAAAAATGGATAAATTGATCTTTTTAGGACCAGGGAGGAGGATTTTTGGGGTATGCTGACACTATTCAGCCATTCCATGTGGGGCAGGGGTGGGACATGGGCATCCCATGGCACTGAGGACACACTGATTTTCCTACCAGATCACAGTGGGAGTGAGGGAAGATCAAAGCTCACCCCAGGACTACAGAGCAGGCAAGGCAGGATGAGCAGGGCACCAAGGAGAATAAGAAGAACTTGTAAAAAGCTTTTAAAGCTGAAAACTCAGCGAAACTATGGCAGCCGTAATCATCTTGGCATCGCTGGGATAAATCAGAGCAAGTCAAACCCTTCCCCTGTGAGTCCCAGCAAGGTTTATCGATCCAGGCTCTTCTCCATGCTCACATCAGCTGCAGAAAACAGGTTTGGAGAGGTTTCCACTGGGCAATCTCCAAGTGTGGAGCAGAGTGAGCCTTCAACACTGAACCCTGGACCAAGTCCTACCAGGGGATCTACATGAGGGAGTTATGAGTGGTGTCAACCACATCTCCAATCCATCACAAGAGGGGAGATGGTGCCTCCAGGAGAAATGATGGCCAAAAACCACTGGCCAAGTTCCTGGGTTTTATTGTTCAATAAGCAGAGTGCAACGGGATGATGCACCACTCTGAAAGGTCTCTGAAATGGGGTTTATTATTAACTACTTCTCTTGGCTCACTCTAATGGAATTTTATGAGAGGGGGAGAATCTCTCCAGGCAGACATCAACAAACAAATTGTAGAGTTGGATGCTGGAAAAGGAGGGGAAGCTGCTGTTGGCAAGCTGCTGATGCAGGGGTTCCTGCCCTGAAATCTGAAACAAATCAGCTCCTTCCCTTCCTCTGGGAAACTCGATTTGGGGTTAAGAGGTGTGGTGGCAGATCCAGAAAGGGGTCTGCTGTGGTTTACAGCTGACTCTGTGCCTGGTGAATGTTCACTGAGCATCCCCTCAACTCAGCCATGGCCTCACACACACGTTTTTTGCACGTGATTTTTTGGGACCGAGATATTTGGTATCAAAAGAGAAGGAGGGAGACAAATGAGAAGAGGCTGACAGCTCAAAATTAGATTAGAGAGTGTGAGACAGAGAAACAGAAAGGGAAAAAAAATTGGACAGACCCTGAAAAGAGATAAATGGACAGAAAGAGACCATGAAATAAGATATCACAGGGGTAAGTGAGATAAATATACTGTGACTGTGATAAGCACAGGGAGAGGGAGTGAGGCAGAGAGAAGGACAGGAAAAGATAAATAAGATATAGATAGGTATTAGACAGATAAATGATAGTGACAGTGACAGACAATACACAGAAACACAGTGACAGGGACAAATGTTGACAGACAGAAATACATAAATAACAGGTACAGCAAGACAGACAGCTGAAGACAGAGATAAATAAGTGATTGCGAGACAGAACGAAAGATATGAATTATAGATAAATACATTAGAAGCAGATAAATAAATGATAGATGAGATAAAGAAAATGATAAATGAAAAGGACAGGTAGATGTTTATAGAAAGAAAGAGGGGGAGAGAAAGGAAAAAGGCAGGGCAGGGAAAGAAGGGGAGAAGGAAGGAAGACAAGAAAAAAGGAAAGAAGGAAGGCAAGAAAGAAAGATTAATAAAAAGACAGAGAAGGAAAAGCTTTGCCATAATGGCAACTGAACACAGAGTGTGTTGTCCTTGGCTGGGGAGATCCTGGTTTGGAAGATATGAATTATACAAGGTCCAAACAAGCTGGTACTTCTCTTGCTTGGGAGAGGGGAGAAGTCTGGGAGGGCAAATGAAAGCTTCAGTATCTACAAAGGGTAAGAAAAATAACCTCAGCCAAAAGGTCAGGCATGCCAGGACCAGGAGAGGATAAGACCTGCAGAGAGGAATGGGAAGCCAGGGAGAATCCAGGCAGCACAGACACCCCTGGGATTATTGGGAAAAGGGGCTGCCAGCTCATGCACATCCTCGGGATTCAAAGGAACTGGTGTGATGAACACACAGCAGAAAGGAGCAGGCAGAGGAGGAGGCACCCAACCACTCCCAGGTGCCCAGAAGAGTGCTTGGAGCCAGCTGGAGGGGTGGGAAGGTTTTCCAGATTCCAGACTTTCCACAAAGACACACTTGCTGGGCACGGAGCTGCCTGAGGCTGGTGTGACCCCCTTAGGCAGGGGGCTGCTGGAACAAAGAAGGATCACAGCAGGAAGAGATGGATCCCATCTCTTCTTCCTTGACACTCTTCTCTGCCACTGCATTACATGGCAAAAATAAACCCGCAGAGGCAAGGCTTGGTCTAAGTTAAAAGCCCAAAAGAGTTTTGGGAAAACAGGAAAAGCAAAGGGAAAATTTGGGAGGTTGCTTTCTTTTGGCCAGGGTTGAAAGGAAGGGCATCCCAACATGAGGACATGCAGGGCACCAAGACACACACAAAGGAAAAGGGAAAAGGGAAAAGAATTGGCCTAGTTCAATCCCCAAACCAGGTCACCTGCTGATTCTCACCTGTGATGTGCTCACCTGATCTACAAGCCATGTCCACGTCCTTCTCAAAATCGGTCTGAAAGACAGAGAACACAGAGGATGTGGTCAAAAGAGGTCAGTGGAGGACAGGAAATCTTGGAAAATGCAAAACTCCCCACTTTGATTAGTGGGGTGGGCACAGCCTTTGCCAGGAGAGCGGAGGAGAGAGGTTTCACTAGGATTTTCAAACAGGGAAAACACACCACCTTTTTCCACCTGTTGGCTTTTGAATTTTATCACTGATAAAGCTGGAACACTGCGTTTCAATTGGGGCTCGTCTGCTCATCCATTCACTCGTTCCTAGGCTGCAGATTAAAGGATCTCCGTGGAAAACGTTTATTCACACTTCTAAAAAAACCAGGGAACGGGCCCCTGGCCCAAATTGTCTGGGATATGTCACTCAGTGTGCAATTTTAAGTGGATTTCCCTCAATTTATTAAGGAGATCTGGGGATCCTGCTGGGAACGCTCCATCCCCACTGGACTTTCTTGTGATCTGTCACCAAGTCACATGAAGTGGGTACAAGTCTCTGCTTCTGAAACTCTAAACGTATAAAATCAATGGCTCCCGCAGGCACAAAGGCTGAGTAACTTTTTCAAGTGGTCTGCACAGCCAAAGGGAACTCCTTTCTTCTCCCAGTAGGAGTTAATCCTTTTTCTGAAGCTTTGAGCAGATAACATTTCAAATAACTGGATAAACTGAGTCACACCGGGCCGTGAGCTTTCACGGAGAGATGGGAAAGCTGCAGACTGGCAAAAGGTAGAAGAGTTCACTGATTATTTCTGGTATCATTTCAGAAAGACACTTAACATAATTGTATTAATGTGATGGGATGAAATCCACTTAAATACTGAGAAGAATGTGGGAAAAATCCCCATCCCCCCGGGATAACCACTTTAATATCAGCAGGTTGAGCGCCAGGAGTTTTTGAACTACCTCAACCTTCCTGATGTGAATTTCCCAGTAAATTCTTTGGGATATCAAACAAATCTGGAAAGAACGGAATACGACTGAAGTAACATCCAAATGGGCAAATGGGATGACACAGAAAAATATAATCTCATTTTCATGATAGGAGTCCCAGAAAAATGCAGCTGAACAGCCTGCACTAGTTCTGCTGATAAATAAGTGAAAGGCAGGTTTATATTTAATACCAGTCAACAAGATTTTGTGGGGAGAACAGTTCTACTCAGCTAAGCTCCTTTTCACTAGTTGGGCAGATTTGGAGATTAATGGAAAAGGTAACAGCGAAAATGCTGTGTTTTGGTTTCTTTGGTGATTTTACAACAAAATAACATTGCACCCCTCTAAAAATATCAGCGAGGAGTCATCGTTCACAGACAGATTCCGCAGCTTTTTGGGCTGGAATGTGAGGAAAGTGGCTGTAAGCTCCCTGCTCCTCCACACGCCCATCAGCAGCGCAGGAGGAAATGCAAAACTGCTAAAAAACTTGTGGCTGACACAGGATTTTGCAAGGTGGCTGATAATGAATGGAAAACGTGGAGCTGTACAGAGATACAAAACCCTGGAACTTGGGATGGCGATGACAGACTGACAACTGCAGAACCCACATTTTCTTCAGGATGCTGAGAATCTGAGGTTATATAAATAATTTGAAGGCACGCGATTCACAGAGGGAGAAGAGGAAAAGCTCTGGGTGTTAATTTATAGAAAGGAAGATTGAGACTGGGTGTGATTATGGTGTCTATTACTGAAGAAGCCAAAGCACGAAAGGGGCTCTCTAATTACCCACAATTAGGCAGAGCGAGAACCTGGCTGCAAACAAGAAGATTCCACATTTAAATGAGAAATGAGGCTCCTGTTTTTAGCAAACACCTCCGAGGTGCGGTGGAATTAAAACTCTGCTGATGTCTTGACTCCAAGATTGTGCTGTTTGAAATGAGGCCTCGTAGCCAAGCACAAACTTCCCAGCACAGGAGTGGCTGGAGAAAAACATCACTGGGTTGTGCTGTAGTTCTAGTATTAACCAGGAGCTGCTGGAAGTTGCTCATATCCTCTGACTCCCCTGGTATCTTTATCTTAAGCTCAGAAATTAAATGTTTCTTGCATCAACGACATCGTAACAGCAGAGCAGATGCAAGACAAAGCCCCACAGTTTATTCCTCTACTGTTTGTAAAGGACTTACACAACAGGACCACGATTTACAGAGCTTAAACTATTCCCAGTGAAGTAAAATGTGCTTTTGAGTGAAAAAAAAAAATCCCTCTGAGACAGCATTTTTATGATAATAACCCCACAGACTGTGATTAAAACAGCATTAAACTACTGCTTCCTAGCTCCAGCCAGGACAAGGCAGCTTGATGGGGATGAAAAGGTCTGGAAGACCTGGGAGGTTTATTTTGGTTCTTTATTTTTCTGGGAAAGAAAGGATCTCACCAAGACGTCTGCAAAACCAAGTGTGCAAGTTTCAGAACCTTAAAATTACAATGCAACACCCTAGATTTGTGTGGAAAAGCCTATTTTAAGTGCTGTGTTTGCTCAAGCAAACGTTTAGAGGAAATAAGAGCGGCAGTTTCAGGATCTGTGAGGGACAGAGCCCTGGGCTTACCAGTTATGAGTTAAAAATTCCCATAAATCCCCCAGTAACAGGGAAGGTGGGAGGTTTCCCTACCATGAGCTGAGCGTGTCCGTTCTGAAACGACCCCCCCGAGTCTCCATTCCCTTCCTCCTGGCGATCCACGACCCGGCACTTGACAGCATCCTGGACCTGCAGGAACAGATCAGCAAAGGTCAGAGTCAGAGGGACCAGAGCACGTTCAACTCTGCTGCAACCAAAGACAAAAATAGCCCTTGTTAGATCAAAAGGACACCGACCCCGCTTGAGCAGCAACCAGGCATTTCCTTCACATGGTTTATCTGTTACATATTTCACATGCTGAAGAGCAACTCAAAAGGTTTTCCAGCAATGCTGGGTCACTGCTCAGGTCGCTCTGATTTGCTTGATTTATACAGGGAAGAATAAAAATGCACTTTATTTTGCATCTTGCGGTATGTTTATAACAGATACTCCTGCATTAATCATTGGATTGGTGTCTACAAAGTCTGATGGTGATCCTGTAATATAAATCTGATACCAAACTCACTGAAATAATTGGGGGGGAAAAAAAAATCCCAGTGACTGCAACGGGAGTTAAATGCATGCTCATATTCATAATGCAATTAGTGGAAGGAGTCTCAGCCAAGTCAGTTGTGTAATTCCATTGATTTCATTGGCCTGACATAAGAAATTAATCTGTTTTATTTAATTTAAAGGAACTGTAAGAAGATAAAATGAATATTGAAAAAAAGCCCCTTCCTGTCTCTGTTATTAATAGTGTTTCGACTCAGTAGGATGAAAGGAATAATAAAAAAAAAAATAACAGATTCGTCCTTTTCTTCCCTGATATAATTCACCATTTTAAATCTCCACAGGGAAGCTGAGGAGAATTTCATCAATTTCCTTGGTTGATTATTGCTGGCTGTATTTCCTAGTTGGGATATCAAGGTGTTAATGCCAGCACAGGTTTCATCCTGTAAATCTCAGTGCATTTTGCCTCTCTTGAAATCAAACAAACGACTTCTTTAATGTGGCATTTTTGGAGGTGGGGTGTGAGCATTCTGGAAATGTGAATTTTGGTGGTAAACAAGAAAAGCCTGACACGTTATCCCATCTCAGTCTGCCCACCAAATTCCACTCTGATTCACCCCTTCTTTCCTTTGACCAAAAATGCCATGGTCGTTTTTGTGGTCATCATCTCTCCAAAGGCAGAATTTGTAGGGTTAGTGAAGTTACCAGGCTGGCTGGACACTTTTCCAGGTGATTTTTAATGGGAAAAAAATGTTGATTATATAAAAGATAACAACTTGTCCCTCTCACCTCCCGCCTGAGGATGCAATGGACCATCACGATGACAAATCCCTCCAAGGAGTCGAAGACGGCAAAAAGGATCTGGAAAAGCGCCGAGCGCCGGTCAGTGATGGCCAGCACTGCAGACATCCAGGTGAGAGCCAGCAGAGGCAGGACCACACAGGAGCTCCAGAGGGAAGCCCTGTCAAGGGAAAGGGAAAGAGAGCTCAGCTCCACCTCACCCACTTCCAGGTGGGATTCTAATTCAGCCTCCAGATCCCACCAGGCTTCTCCAGCCAACATCTCCGTGTGGGAAACCCTTCCTAAACCCCTCTCCCCGGGAAACAGGAAGAGGCTTTGCACGCTCACTCTACCCAGACAGGGGGGACAACTTCCCAATGGTGCAGCCATGCATAAAACTGGAGGTGGAGAGGAAGGATGCAGATCCCTCCCTCCCCCTTCCACGCCCTTCCCACTCCGCCCCTAATCCGCCACCACGGCTTTTTCCCAAGGGAAGGAGACAAAATACAATCACTGCAGGTTGCCAAGGGGAAGGGGGACAGTTGCAGCAGAGACTGGTCTGTCACGATGGCTGTCGGCACTCGGGTCACAGACACTTGGACTTCCACAGCACATGGAAGACACCAACACTGGGACGTGTCACGCTTTCGAGTGACTCGAACGGACAAGCAGAGAGCTGATGTGCAGACTGAAATATTTGTACTACTCCTTTACTCTACAGCTGATGGTCCCCACAATGCTGAGAAATAAAACCTGACCTAATTTCCCTGTGGTCAGAAAATTTTCCGCTTTCTCATGCGATCTCCCCAGCTGCTGCTTTGGAAAAACAAAGAAAGCTTTTTGTTCCATGTTTGACAATTCTTGTAAGGAAGTTTATTCCTGTGTGGGCATTAACTTGAGATTCAAGCCACATCTCCATTCACAAGACAGAAAACCGGACCAAATGAGTTTTCTGTGATGCAAGTGCTGCCCCAGGAAGCTCCACTTTAGCTGGGAATGATGGCCCTGCAAATGGGAACGCAGCTCTTCTCCCAGGGACTCTTTAGGCATCCATCTCTCTGACCAGAAAAAAAGATCCCCAACAATTTTAACAGCTGACTAGGGAGACTTTAAGCTGTCACTCATCCCTTACATCTGGCACCAAGAATATGAGGAGAATTTCTCTGTGGGCTTTTACCTAACAAACCAGAGCAGACCTCGACTAACGAGTGGAGCTACAAGAAAATCTCCAAATACAAACAAATACAGGCAAGACAAGAAATTACAGGACAGATACCATGACACACGGTTTGCAGTACTTACATGGGACTTGCTTACCATCTCCTGATCTATGACCAAGGGTTTAATGTTTACTTGCTGGTTACCTCCCAGACCCCAGGGAGAGTTTTCCCTGAACAAAGCTGGAGTTTGGATACAGGTTTGGACATCAGGATAGAACGCCCTGGCTTCATTAAAGGGTTTTTCAAGGGTTGTTACATCAGTTCTGCAATGACCACACACTGAAGTGACAGTTTATTTTTATAGTCAGAATGAGACCCTGATTGCAAATATTCCTATGCCTTGTCCACACTCGGATGTTTTCTTTCAGGGCATTTTTAAGGAATGTAATTCACCTAAGGCAGCAGGGAAATGGAATTTTTTTTCTTTTTAATTAGAACAAGCATTGTGAGACCTCTGTGTAAGGTAAAGGCCATGACATAATCTGATACCTTGTAATTTTATCTTGGATGGCAAATACTGTTCCTTAATGCCCAATATGAACCATGATTTCAAAGAATGATTAAAAAAATACCCAAAAAACCAGCAGACAGCTCTCAACCAAACAACTCCTAAACAGAAATGACTTACTCCAGTTCTCTGAAATCTCTCTTTGCTGCCATTTGTGATGGTGCCTTCACAAATCTGGCTAAGCAGCAAGTGCATGAAAGACAAAATCGGAGAGGCAGAAAAGCCAAATGGAAAGGTAAGATTTGGTTGATAAGGAGCCTCTCTAGATGTGTCTTCCATGCAAGTATCAGCAAACACAACATGGCTGAGTAGATGAAACAATTCCAGCAGCAAGGGGAAACCAAAAAATTCAATAAAAGCTGCTGGAAAAGGTCTGTAATAGACAACTCTGCTTCCTGGAATTATCTGGTGTTCCAGAACACTCTTGGTGCACCCATTCTGTGGATGCTCCTGCCACCAATGTGCAACAGGAAACCTGGCAACCACACCTGAGGATGGATCTGAGCCAGCTCTGAACCAAACATCTAAATCTGGATGCGTTTTCTATTCCTGAAAAGATCTGCAAACTCATAAAGACAATGATCTGGATCTGGATCCAAGATTTAGATGTGGATTTGGGGTGGGAAGGGACGCTGCTGAGAAGGTAAGTTGTCTGTAAATTATGTTTTTCTCTTCAGCAAATGGTCAGATTTGAATCCACTGGCTTCAGAACCTGCTTTAAGAAGGAATTATTTGAGTCAATTCGCTCTGCCCTGCTAACAGATGAAAACATCATCTGCCCTTCCAGCTCACCCGATGACCACATGTTCAGCTGGAGCAAATTTGGATTTCCCCGAGTTGTGCTGACTTACACCAGCCCACAGTTCTGCTCTCTTTGTGATTCACCTTCCAGATGCCTCCTCAACAGCCTTGATCCCTTACAAAATTGATGGAAATGCTGCTTGCCACTTAAATGCACCATCTTTATTCTCAGGCAGCAGATGGCAACAGGTCACAGGAAATGGAAGGTACTCTAATTTCACTTGCAGGGCTCTGCTTAGACCTTTGAAATATTAAACTCCAAATTAAAAGCTCCATTAAAGAAATCAGGTGAAGACTGGAATTTCAGGTGAAAACTCATGGGAAGATAAGTGGGTTTTCAGTGGGACTGCCCTTAATTCTATTTGCTGTGAGCTGAATTCATAGCAGGACTCATATTTCTGCCACCTTCCCACCTGTCCCTTTTTTAGGAGCCAAAGTGAATCCTTAAAAGATCCCAGAATTACTTACAGGACCTCAGAAATGTCACATTAGGGTGCTTACCATGAGATGGGATCTGAAATGATCAATCTCTACACAACGACATTGTGACCACCTAATGGCTTTTCATGGATTAGCCATGATCAATAAATCCATGGTTTTTCTTGCTCGGGACAAAGGAATTAGCAGGCAGATCCTCTTATTTATCCCATTTATGACAGCCCTTAGGATGAGTGACAGCAGCATCCAGGGAAGGTCATTACAGGGCATGCTGGAAGCTGGTTTGTGGTGTGGTGACCCTGACATGTCAGTGTCACGCAGCAGAACAGCCGTGGTGTCACATTTTCCCTCCCCACCACAGCCATTGTGTCACATTTTCCCTCCCCACCACAGCCATGGTGCAGAGGACCACGGGGGATAATTTGGGATATGGCACTGCCACAGTGCAATCAGATTTCACTGCAAGGAGGTGGGACAGCGTGGCCACACTATAGCACCAACCTCAGCCTTGTCACAGAGTCACTGAGGTTGGAAAAGACCTCCAAGATCGAGTCCCACTCTTGTCCCAGCATTGCAAAACCCACCCCTAAACCCTGGCCCCTCAAACACCTCCCTGAGCAGCCTGTTCCAAAGCTTGCTCATCCTTTCAGTGAAGAAATTTTCCCCAATACCCAACCTGAACCTCCCCTGGTGTAACTTGAGGCCATTTCTTTTTGTTCTGTCACTTGACAGGAGAAGAGCCCAGCTCCAGCCTGGCTCCAACCTCCTTTCAGGGAGTGATAAGGTCCTCCCAGTCCTCCTTTTCTCCAGGATAAACAATCCCAGCTCCCTCAGCCACTCCTAACAAGCTCTAGAATGTGGGATCTACCATGGGAAGCACCCAGCCTTGTGAAAGCACACAGCAGGCCCTGCCCTGGCAGCAAGGATTTGGTCAAAATGACAAAATCCAGCAGAGGTTTTGTCCTTCCTGGAGCTGGAAGCATTGAGAGTCTTTGTCTTTGCAAAAGGAGCAGAATAAAGGGATTGCACTTAGAGGAAAGCGATGGAAAGCAAAAAAAGAATGGGTTTGGAGATAAAGATCTGCATGGAGAAAGATGAAGAGCCCTGCACCCTGAGAAAAGGCGAGTGCAGGGGGACACACAGGACATGCCAATAAAAGATGTAAAGGGCCATTAGAAAGGGCAAAGTGATCAATTCTTGTCATTACTCAGCCCTGACAGAGCAGCAGAGACCTAAGTTAAAGAAGCAGCAGAAGGAAAAAATCACTTTATAATTCAAAACCTGCTCCTGGAGAGGAGCTCTGAAAAGGGAATTGGACTCAGCACATAATGGATGGCTCCTTACACACCACTGGTTCTGCTGCAGGAAAATCACAGAACGGGGATGTGCTTTATTTATTCTCTTATGCTCTTCTGCTCCTCTGAGTCGTATTCACAGAATTACAGAATCATGGAATGGTTTGGGCTGGAAGGGACCTTAAAAATCATCTAATTCCACCCCACTGCCACAGCCAGGGACACTTTTCACAAGACCAGGCTGCTCACAGCTCTATCCAACCTGGCCTTAAATGCTTTTTAAACACTTAAACATTGCTCCTCCCAAAAGCAAGAATGTTGTCCCAGTTTTAGGGACACTTTCAGAGCAAATCCCTGTAACTCAATGCCCACATAACCAAGAAAGGAAACCTGTGACTAGAAAAGAGGGGGAACTCTGCTTGCTCTTCCCATGCACAGGGAAAAAAGAAACACCTGCTGTGATTTTTATTTTTCCCAAAAAGATGATTCTACTCCCAGTAGCTGCAATATAAATAATAAAATTAGGGGAACAGGAAATCCAAACTGCCCTGAGTAGCCTGGTCTAGCAGAAAGTGTTCATAGTGGGGATGAACTTTAGGGTCCCTCACAACCCAAACCATTCAGTGATGATTTTATGGCACGAGACATTCAGGTGGGACCAGACTTCTTCATTATTCACCTTTAATAAAGGAAGGTGTCTCTGAAAGTTCTCTGAGAGTCCAACAAGGACTTGCAGGATCCAGGTTTATCCCCAGGTAAGGATAGGATTTCAAATTCCTTGAACCATGAGGACAACACTCTCCTGAGGAACAGTCTCCTTCCTAAAACCAGCCATGCATGGAAGTATTGATTCACATTAGTGCTGGAATTACAATACAGGCAGAAAATTTGACATCTAAGACTCCCTAAAAGGATATTGAGCCAAGAAAAAGGGTAAAAATCATGGATGGGAGATCTGGCATGCGAATTTTTAAGGATTTAAGAGGGATGATGATGAGAAGGGTCACAAGGAACCCCTGATATTGGCACTTGGGTGGGGTGCCTGGAAAAATAAACAGTGCCAGGGTTCCAGTCTTGGGCCAGTCTCTTCCCACTGGTCAGAGGCTGATAGTCCATATTTCCAATGAGCTGCTTGGCAGGAATTCATAAAATCATGGAATGGTTTGGGTTGGAAGGGACCTTAAAGGTCATTTAGTTCCAACCCCTGCCATGGGCAGGGACACCTTCCACTATCCCAGGTTGCTCCAAGTCCCATCCAACCTGGCCTTGGACACTTCCAGGGATGGAACATCAACCTCCACCCATCCCTCAGCACTCCCTGGCTCCAAGAAAAACCAAGTCCCTGAGACGCGTTCCCCACGTCAGATAAAATAATTTTCCCAGGTAGCAAAGACAAATTAATTATAAATCAACATCTCACAGGCTGAGGCAATATGGCAGGCAGCAATAAATGGGAGGAAATGTGGGAACAGAGGTCTTCCTATGGCAAAACCTGCTCAGCATCTTCTTCAGCACAGCCTAAAGGGAAAGATTTATTTAACCCACACCTGTCAAGTCCAGCTAACCCCTAAGAGGTCACAGACATCCAAAGATTTCCATTCATCACTCCCAGGTCAAGAAATCACAATTTCCAGTACTTATTTTTCTACTTCTGTCACTTTTCTCTTCCAACAATTCAAGGCAGAGTTTTGACATCTCCCTTATGCATCCCCTTATCTGATCACAGATAGCACCACAAACATTTCCAAAAGCCAAGAAAAACAGGCCAAAGGATCCATTTCTCATTCCATGCTATCCCAGAAAACCTCTGGAACCCATGAGAGGGAAGCTGGACAGGGCATGAACAACCCAGCAGGAACAAGGCAGGAACACCCATGACGTGCTCTCCACCAAAAATTTACGGCTCAGTCCAGGCCAGAGAGGAGCCAGGAATCCTCACGGCCTTTAATCCACATTTCAAGAGTGCAAAACTGAACAGCAAAGCTGCTCCAAGGCCTGGGAGGATGGAGCCCAGCAGAAGGGTGGCAGTGGCATGAAGCATAACCAGGGCTTGGCCTTTTGGAAAACCTCATTTACAAAAAATTTGGAGGAGAAAAAGCAGGAACAGTTCAGCTGCAGGGTGAAGTGGATGACAAGGGGAAATGAGTGAAATTATTGGTGTATTGCTCAGTGTTCCCTTTGCAAGGAGAAGAGCATGGGACACTCGAGGACAAACAACAAAATTGGTATTGGACCCTGGCATCTGAGGTATCCAATCTGCTGGGAAACAAAACATTGAAAAATCCTCTTACAAGAGCCCTCCAATTTCTATCAATCCACTTAAATTAGAGAAGCAGGATGAATAGGAGACCTGGCTTTCAGATCCCTTTTTTCTCTCCTCATTTGGAGATGAATCAGAATTTGTGATTTATCACAGACCAATGTCAGACACTATTGGAGAGGGACTTGAGACTGTTTAACTTTTAAAATTAATTTACTATGAACAGAAAGCCTCTTCTATTTAAGAGTCTAATTTATTAATAGTAAATCTTCTGCTGGTTTAACATTCCCCTGCAGTTACAGGAATCCAAAAAGCAGTGAGCTGCTCATTCCAGACTTGTGGTACACACGTCTGGACTGATTCCATCTCACCATCTCAGCTGGGCACTGCTGCAAAAGGTGAGTAAACGACCTTAGCAATGAAAAATAAATCAGATTTTGTTCGGATTTTTGTTTCACTGAGAAAATCATAGAATCATAGAACGGTTTGGGTTAGAAGGGGCCTTAAAGAACATCTCATTCCAACCCCCTGCCATGAGCAGGGACACCTTGCAGGTGCTCTTGAGGTTTGGTTTTCTTTTATCTTTCTACATTTTGAGATCTGGCACTCGGCAGCCTCTTTTAGTTGAGATTAATTAAAGGTAGGAATTTTTGAACTGCGAATGATCTGAGGCTGTTTCCTTCACACGTTTTTCATGTATCAATTTAGGCATCAAAACCCAAGTGTAGCATCACTTGCATGTGATACAGATAATAAAATTTCCACAAGGGAAGGAAGAAAGACAAACCTTCCCTCATCGCTCTCCCTCCAACCTTAACCTTTGGGAAAAAAGCCAATCACATAAATAGCAACAATTTCTCCAGCAGAACAAAGCTCTGGCATTAATTTTTTTTCTTTTTTTTTTTTTTTTTTTTTTAAGCTAACTCCAGCGGCATCTAAGAAGAGATTTAAAAGCATTTGACTTTCATAACTCAGAGCTATGAAATGCTTTAAGATTTGGAGAATTAATTCCAAGTGCTTTCAGGGGTCCAAAACAGGCAGTCAACACTCATCAAATCAGACCTGCAGGCCTATGAGGTATTAAACTTAACTTTAGCATTTCCTAAGAGGGAAAAAAAAAAACCCACTTAGAAGGGGTTCACCAACTCACTTAAACCACACTCAGTGCTCTGGAGGAAAACACTCAAGCAAAACCTGGATTTTGGAGTCCCTGTCTACCACCAGAATTATTGGGAATCACAGCTTTCAGTCTGGAACTCCAAGAACAGGGCATTAAACAAATGCAACAGCTTGCAACAGATGCAGAGTCCCTTTGTCTTCCATGGGCTGCTCACATGCTTAAATCTGAAATCTAGGCATGTCAAAAAGCGCTTTTCAGGATCCAGCCCATCAGCTCCAGGGGTGTTGCAGGAGCCCTGCACTGCTCATGGCCCACAGAATGAGGTCAGGGAGAACTGAGGGATGCTGGGGAGGTGGGCAGGGACATGGGGAGAGAAAACAAACACGGGCTGGTGAGTGCAGGGAAATGGAAGAGGGAAATAAAAAACGAACTGAAAAGCGAAAATCGAAACGAAATTAAAAAGAAAACAACAACAAAAAAAAAAAAGAAAGTGGGAAGAAAGAAAGAAAGAAAGGAAGAAAGAAAGAAAGAAAGAAAAGAAGTTGAAATTAGAGGAACTAACATGGCGTTACTGGTGGCTGTGGCCGAAACTTCAGCAGAAGAAACTACTCCACACTTGGAACATTTGAGCGTCATGCCGTAAAGGGGCACTGCCATCTGACTGCAATTAAAACCAAAAGACTGAAACAAAACAAAACACTTCGCTCATGAGCACAAACGTTGAAAGGAAAGGGAAAGAGAAGCCAAAAAGGAAAGGAAGAAGAAAAGGGAACCAACCAACCATACCCAGCTTGGGAGGAGAAATGAAAGACAGGCAGGAATTAAAAACTCTCTCATCTGTACCACTCCAGATGCGGGGAATGGGGGGGAATGGACAACTCAGAGTCTTGTTGGTGCCTCTGGAGAGGGTGGAACTGTGTTGGTGAATGTTTTGCCAGATTCAGGGTGTCTCTCTCTGGCACCCACAGAAGAGAAACCTGCTCTCCCAGTCTCCACCTCCTTCTTTTCATTCGGGTTTTTTGTTTGGTTTGGTTTTGGTTTTTTTTTTTTTTTTTGGAGAAATTGCTCTTTTCCCTCCTGGCCTTTTTGCTCCAAAACAAAAAAGGTGGCAGGGTTGTGCAGTAGAAGGCAAGAAGTAGGGCTGTGGGGGCTGTGCCTGCTCATCTTCTGTCCTAAAGCAATGAAAGGGAAATTTTCACTTATTTTCTCTGACTGGGAGCTGGTGAGACCAGGACAGAGGCCACTCTTGGGTCGCTTCCTCCCTGGTGAAGGATGGGACTCTTTTATGTTCTGAAGTTAATCCTGAGCTTGGGTGTTTCCCCAGCCTGCCCTGAAAAGAACTGGACTAGCTGACTGCTTCTGAGATATTCCTGCTCTCAGATCCTGTTCTGGAGCCGAAAACATCTTTGGGCTGAACCCTGAGAATTATTCCCACCTGAAAACACCTTTGGGCTGAAGCCTGAGAATTATTCCCACCTGAAAACACCTTTGTGATGAACCCTGAGAATTATTCCCAACTGTTGCTCCCACTTTTTCTGGATGGGACCAAGCACAGAATCAGCCCACTGAGGGCTGCTGGTATGAGGGGATCTGCTAAAGCACGTCCTGCGGGTTTTCAGCAGCTGATGTGTGGGAACCCACCCATTCAGCTCTTCCCCAGGAGCCACACCAACTTGGCACCAGCCCCATTTCTTCCTAGAATTTGCTGGTTGTGTGCTCTCCTTGCTCTGCACAGACCCACAGCCACAGCAGATCTGGCTCGGAAAATGGGAAAGAGTCTGCAAAAAATCCCCCAGACCTTCCTGCAGTGCCTGGCATCAGAGAAGACAGGAAATCCCTGCCAGAGGACAGCGGGTCTGTCACCCCTGGGGCCTGGTGGAGATGCTGCTGAGGGATGTTTGCCCCACCCAGGAGGGGGTTTTATGGCCCTGGGAGAGAGATCAGGCGAGCTCACAGATCATTTCTCAGCTTTGGTGGTTCTCTGTTCAGTCTCACTGCAAAAAGACATCCTGATGAGCACCAACACAGCAGCAGCAGTGGGCCCAGTGGCCCACTGTCAAGTGGCTATTGATTGATCTTTTAATTAATTACAGTGACATAAGTCATCATTCCTGTCCAAATTAATGACTGAGGTGTCCCACAGAAGCTTTCAGACACAGAGGAAACAAGCTCCTGTGTCCACAAATAAATATTTTCCAGGAAGGATGGTGTCAATCCTGTGAGGACAATGGCTGAACCAAAGCTAAAGTGGGTCTGGAGAGGCATTAGGTGCACGACCCTTTAAAAAAAAATAAAAAAAAAAATAAAAGGCAGCTTATCCCCAAATCTATAAGCCACAAAGAACAGATAAGCAGAGAGACAGAGAGAGGCAGAGATAGGCAGCAAAAAGAAAAAAGTAGATTGACTTAAGGAATTTGATGGAAAACTGTACCAGAAAAAACATGAATGACACTGAATCACAGAGAACTGGCCAAAAGACCACTGTAACATACAACTGTAGCTGCTGTTGGGTGTGTTTATGCAGAAAGCTGCAAGCAGTGGGCACAGATGTGGATCCATTCATCTCCTAATTCGTTCTGGTTGGGGGCATGAGGTTGTTCATATATTGAATTTCCGTAGCCGGTTTAGATTGGCGCCTGTGCATATGAAAGGGGAGCTAATGAAATAATCATGGTGAATAATGCCTTCATTCAATTTAGCTTTTTCTGCTTCCTAAACATCCACAAACAGCCCATGGGCTCATCTGGTGTGTTCACTGGAGCCTGGATTCTGCTACCTTTCCCTGAGCAGTGCTTTCCACCATCCAGAGCCCCAAGAGCGGGAGCACTGCTTCCAGCAGGAAGCGTTCCCAGAGGAACAGCAATCCCAATCCCTTCCTGTCTGAATGGAGTTGTCATCCTCCCAGTCACTCTCTTCTCTCTGTGCTCTGACAGTCCAGCTCTGCTCCACCCCATGGGGACATTTGTGATTATTTCACACAAGGTTTTGGGGCGAACTCTTCTTGCCTGGTTTCTGTGACCAACAGAGAGAAAAGGAAAGGTCCTCAAGGGTGGGGACAAGGCTCCTGTCTCTGTCCAGGAGTCACAGAGGAAGCCCAGAGAGATTAAACTCAGCTAAAATTAGCCTGAAATATCCCCCATGGTCTCATTCTTCCTCCTTGCCTGCGTGAGCACACAAATGCTGCTGTAATAAATGCTGGCTGAATATATTTAAAATTCATTTTAAAGGCTCCTGACACTAAAATATTCATTTTTTGGGAGCACTCCCTTCAACAGAGCTCAAACCCTGGTGGTGGAGTTGGCCACCAACAGAGACCAGTTCTGCTGGGATGGTTTTTTCCCATTCCCAGATGGGTTTTGGGGCAGTTGTGGCCTTTCTCCAGCTCTCCAGGTATTCACACGCCATTCTCTACAGCCTGGTTTTGTGATCCACCTGTAAAGCCTTTGCCTTTAGAAAATCCTCATTTTTCTGACAGATGTGACAACAATAATCACAGCAATTTCCACTGCAAAGTGCAGGGGCAGAATTATCGTGTCTCAGGTTTTATTCATGAGAACTGTTGGCCCTGATGAATTTGTGACAACCCATCTGTGGCGTGTGTGCTGGGCTCCTCTTAATACACAACAGCTCTTTTTTTCCCCCTGTGTTTGGGGATATATTTTTTTCACCCTCTTTTAAAATTTTTTTTGCAGCACTGAACCATACTTCTTGCCTCTGCTAAAGGAGACACAGAGTTTCTTTAGACCATCTCCTCAGATCCAAACATCTGCAAGGCCGTCACTCGTTCTGATTTTCTTCAGATCTACCTTCCAACACGGTTCCCAAGCCCAGGCCAGAAGCGGAGAACTAAAGGGGAAGGGGCACCGGGGCTCTCAAAAGTGCTCCCACACTCTCAGCAGGGGCACTTGGGAAGGGAGAACAAAACCACTGAGCACAAAGAAGGCTTAAAAGTGCTGCACACACACACACGGACACGAAAGAAGGGGGGAAAAAAGAGAAAAGAAAGAAAAAACAAAGAACATCAGAAAAATGACTTTTTGTCGTTGTTGTTGGTTTTTTGTTTTGTTGCCTCGCAGGTTTTGTTTTTAAAGCCCAACTCTGAGTGTGATCAATAACCAGCTGCTGTGTATTAAATAAGGTCACTCCGTGTTTGGATTAGAGAGGGAGAGACTGAGAGGCAGTGACTGGCTGCTTTGCTAATCCAATAAACCATTTATTGCAGTGCTGACTTTCAAGTGCAATTACCCTGCTCCAGACCCTGCCTGGCAGCCCGGGTGTTCTCTTGAGTTCTCTCTTTGTCAAGAAGGCATCACCCAGAATGAAGCACTTGCTTGGTAGCAGCTGCTCGAAGCAATGCATCAAGGTCACTTCTTCACGTGTTTTTCAACCCAGCAGCAGCTGATATCTCTGATCGCCCAAATCTCCTCATTATCATGGTCATGGCACTGCTCAGGCACCAAAATTCCCCTTTGCTGCACCCAGGGACCTCATTTTTTGGCCATGACAACATTGCTGATAAAACATGAGCCTGAACAGGTCCCTGTGTTTCTCACAGAATTGTTAAGGTTGGGAAAGACCTCAGAGATCCGAGTCCAACCTTTGACCAAACCCCTCCACGGCTGCTAAACTCTGTCACAAAGTGCCAGGTCCACTCATTTTTTGAGCACTTCCAGGGATGGCGACTCCACCACTTCCCTGGGCAGCCTGTTCCAAAGCCTGGTCATCCTTTCAGGGATGGAATTTTTCCTTGTATCAAACCTGAACCTTCCCTGGTGCAACTTGAGGCCATTTCCCTTTGTCCTGTCACTGGGAGTAGATTCCAGCCCTCACCCTCAGCTCACCACTCCCTTTTTCAGGGAGATGGAGAGAGTGATGAGGTCTCACCCAAGCCTCTTTTTCTCCAGGTTAAGCCCCTCCAGCTCCCTCAGGTGCTCTGGTGCTCCAGACTCTTTCCAAGCTCTGTTCCCCTCTCTGGACAGGCTCCAGCCCCTCAACGTCTTTTCTGGAGCGAGGGGCCCAAAACTGATCCCAGGATTTGAGGTGCTGGATAAGAATTTGCCTCGATCCTGGGTTTTGCCTCCACCACTCAGTTAAAAACCATTTCCACACAGCTACTCCATAGTACAATGCCAGGAATATTGAAACTCATCCATATTATCCACCCCTGCCCTCTGAGACTCAGTGGAGACCTTCTCCCTTCACTTTTCCAGACAGAACATATCCATGTATCTGGAGCTTTCTCCACCAGCTGCCAAAGGTTTCAGACTCTGCCCGTGGCCACACAGAGGAACCAGAACATCTCTTGCTCTCCTCATTTCTTTGTGAACAACTTCTTCCTTGCAGAGCACAGCTGTTACCCACAGTGATAAATCAAATCCCTTCAGTGGACACATGGGAGCACAGATCCCTGCCTTTCCCAGCAGCAGGCAAGGACAAAGCTTCTCTGACTGCAACAACGAGCCAGGAAAGGCAGGGGTCAATAACACACCTCAGCCAGGCTGACCTGTGTGTCTGATGTGATCCAGAGTGTCAGCCTGCCACTCCTGTCCCTTGCTTGAAGCAGGGCACAGCTCAGGGGCAAAATCTGAGCATGCTGCAGCCTCAGTCCTAGAAATGGAGAGGAGAGGGGCTCATCCTGCTGGATGGCAGAACAGCCACCGCCAACAGTCTGGAATTAACCCAAGGGAGAGCCCTGCCCGGGAGCTGCTGCCCCAGCCCAACCCCTGGGGGACACCAGGGTGGAGAGGAATGGGGAGTCAGCTCTTTAATTTATATCCAAAGGAGAGCAGGTAAGGCAAACCCTCTGGATTTGGGAATGGAGGCTGTGGAGAAGACAAAGAACCTCAGGTGGTGGCAGAATTTCTTCTCACAACGAAGGTTCTTAACTCACCTCTCCTACTGCATCCATCTGCTGAGCTGCTCTCTGCTAGACCTCCAGAAGCCATTCCCTTCCCTCACACACCTCTGCTGTCCCTGAGATGCCTGCCAGCCCCCAGACACGACCCCTGTGTCACCCAGCTCCTGCCATGGGCCCCACTCAGCAGGGCGGAGTCTCTCCCTGCTCCAGCTGCTGTCTCTAGGATTTAGTGACAAGAGTCACTCCCTCTTTTCTGGGAGGGTGCATCAGCCTGGGCTGAAGCTGTTTGCACAAAGAGATGAACTTTTATCCTTCCTCCACAGCAGCATAGGGCTGCTTCTTGGATTTTGTGTCCTGCTGCACTGGAGGATAGGGCAAAGAGATTAAATCAAGAATGTTTTTTTCTTTCATTTTGTTGAAATCTGGTTTGGCTTTTTTTGCATCCCCAACCTCTTTTTGCACCCCTTGCCTGGTTATTGATCACAACCTTGGGTATTTCTGGGTTTCATTTTCACTCTTTACTTAGATGTATTGATAAGGCATACCCTGCCCGTTCCTTCAGTTTCTTATCTGTTATTCCATCTTTGGATACAAGTTTGTTAAAAACCAGAATGCCAATAACCATGTTCACCTGTCAAAAGAGAAACAACACACAAATTTTGTTTTCAAGAAGGTCAGGTCAAACTTGGTAGCACAGAGGGGTTCCTCCCACAGCCGGGTCACACTCCTGCAGGCCACCGCCCCTGGTGTCCCCTGTCCCCCCTGTCCCACCTCCCCTGGCCGTGCATCAGTGAGTTCAGGAGAGCAGAGTGCAGCTGGCAGCAGATCCAAGAGGTTGGAGAATCATTAAGATTGGAAAAGACTCCCAGGATCATTAAGTCTAACCCTTAACCATGGAGCAGGAAAGACTGGAAATTTCTCAGATTGCTGCAGGGCTGCTGGTAGCCCAACACTGCTTGAAGTCCAGCAAGGCAAACTCCAGGCATAACCATTTTTTGGGCTAATCCAAACAGAGAGTGGCCAGTACAGAGGAGAGCAGGGGGCTGACACCAGCTGCTTCCCAAAGCACCTTCTGGAGCCTGTGCTGCCACAGCAGCAACATTGAGGGAATGCAGATGAGATGTCAGAGTTCTTTCCTGGTGAAACACCACTGCTGCTCTCAAAGTGAGAGGTGGAAGGGCACTGGAGCGAGTAGAAACATCAGCTGCTCTGGTGGGATGTCTTGGGAGATGCTGCAGATGGCCCAGCACGGAGATTTCCCAAAAAAAAAAATCAGTGGGCAAAACAATTCCACACAGTCCTGTTGTCTGTTTTCCTTGGGGTGAGAGCAGGGATGTCAGTGTCGATCAAAACCAAAAACCCACAGTGAAACACAGGCTGGACAGAGCTGAGGTCCTGCAGAGTGACCCCAAAGCCCTCCCTGGGCCTCTCCAACTGCACCCCACTGCTGCCAGCTGCATCTGCTGTACAAACCCCATCGGAACCTCAGAAGCATCCCCCGCCTGCAGGCATGGCACTGATGGTGGAAAAAGGTGACATTCTCCTGGTTCTGCTGCCACTGGAGCAGCTGCTGGTGGTAGAATCTTGTGGTCGATGCTGTTTTGCACGTGGAGCTTGCAGGGAAATGTTTTAAGGCCAAATTCAGAGATAAATTTGTGTGATTTTACACGTTCGTGAGTTTAAGAGATCCTTCAGGGGTGGTCCTAAGAGTCACCTGACCCAAAAGAAGGGACCAAGCCTCTGCCCAATTGCCTAAATCATCCTCAAAACAAGGATCAGTCTTTCTGCTGGTCTCACCAGCGCACTGATGTGGAGCCCACAGCTGGGAATCCATGGAAAATCTCAGAAACTGCAGTTATTTTTGTGTGCATCAGCTGCTGGGTCAGTGGGCAGCTGCGAGAGGATTTCTGGAGTTCAGCGTGGTATTGATTTAGAGCAACAACATTGGCAAGTCAGGCACAGTGACACAGCCAAGGATCAGCAGGAAATCAAAGCCTGGTTATGAGCTTGGAAAACACTTTTAAATCACTGACCCTTCACTGTGGAGGAGGTTGATGAGTGCAAGAGAGGTTTTTCCTTAAGGTGCAGCCAGGCAGGAGGAGAGTTTGGGCTGAAGTGTGGCTGGATCTCTCCTAGGGCTGGCCCAAGTGTGCATCCTCATTCCTATGGAGCAGGGGAGATGACAAAGAGCAGTTCTACACTGCTTTTAATAAAGAAATCAATCAACCCAGCCCACTGATCACCACGATCAACATCCTGCTCTGATCCTGGCTCCACTTCTTTACTAGGTCAGGGATACCATATGGATATTCTTTTAATAACTTGAAAAGTAGCTTTACTTCTTTATCTCTGAGATAACATCCAGAAGCAAAGCCCAAAGTCTGAGATTCCTGGAGATATCCACTGCCTGACCACTGACGACTCTGCCCTGACTTAATTCCACGAGCCTCTCCCTGCCTTCAGCCTGCACCCAACTATCCCCAGGCTGCTCCCCATGAGCTGGGTGAGCAAAACTGCTCCCAACAGCTCTGTGTTTGAGGTGGATGAGGATTTTTTAAGAACAAAGGTCAACCCTTTATCCTTAAAACCTGTAGCTGTTCAGTGTCTGCTGGAATATTGCTGAATGTTGCTGAAGCTGCAGGCCAACCATCTTTGGGGTTTTATTACTGAGCTCATCCGTTTTCAGGTTCCCATTTATAAAAAGGCTTTCCATGCTTCTCCTTCGCCTTCCCCAAGCTCTTTGGTGTCCCTACCAGGACAATATTCATTTGTCACCTCGGCCAGGAATGAGCCCCTTAGCTGCAGAAACCACCATTTGCATGGGCTGGCCCCTCTGTGAGGACACCCAACTTCCTCAGCTTGATGGTGAGGGAAAAACTGAGCTGCCAGCTGGAAGGAGGCTCCTGTGTTTCCCTCACGTGTTAGAAGTGCCAAGGAAAAAGAGAAGGATCGCTTCCCTTGTCGTTGGCACAACAAAAGCGAGGTGCTTTAGGGCAGCAGAGTGATGCTGGGCACCACCAAAGCTTCCTCCCTCCGAATCACTGGGTCACAACCCCACACGAAAAACCTCAGCTCACAGCAGCTTTGATTTCCTGCAGAGGGAGGGGCCACTGCTGGCTTTGCTCTTTGTCACCGCGATGAAACGGTGCCACCAAGGTGGTTTGATGTGCAGTGACAGCGCTGAGAACAGAGGCAGCCCGAGCTTTTGTGGAGTTGTTCTGTAAGCTCCTGCTGCGGGGCATCTCATCCCCCAGGCGCTGCACGAAACAAAAGCCTGAACTGAAAAAGGAATTGTGAGTGTCAACAACACCAGTCCTGTGGGAATCTCCAGGGCTCTGGAGCCTCAGAGGGCATCAAGCTCCTCCACTGGATAAAACACTGGGCAGCAGAGAAACTGCTGAAGGATGTGGGGGCTTGAATGTGGCTTTAAACCCACAGGAAATTGCTGCAGGAGGGGTTTCCTGGAGGAACAGCAGCAGCTCTCCAATTCTTTCAGCCCTGAGGCTTCAGCAGCAGGGAAGGAATGTCACCTGTTGAGTGACACCTTAAACTCAAATCATAACAGGCCAAGGTTGGTGCTGGGGCTGTGTTGGGAGCCAGGGGTGGTGGGACAGGAGAGCAGAGTCCCACCATGCAGGAGCTGGAGTTCAGGCACCTTTGCTTTAGCCTTGCCATCTCTTTGAATTCAAAACCAACATGACATGTTCAGGGTCAGAAGGAATGGGACCCCCTCAGCAGTGATTTGAAGATCTCCATTTCACCTGCCAACAAGGACGCTGCTCACACGCACTGGCCTGGGATGGACCAGGAATAAAAACTGGCTGTGAGGGCACAGCCCGGCCTGAAAACCACCAGGAGCAGCATTTTCTGGAGGAGTCAATGTCAGAGTTTTCCACCATCATTGTGCACTTCCACCCAGACAGGGCAAAACCAAGGTAAAGCATGAATCAGGTGTTAGAGAGGACAGAGGTGGAAGGCTGGGAGCTGAGGCAAATTATATTTCAGAACCAGCCCCATCCCAAACTGCTGGCTTTGCTCGTTATTCCTGAAGGAGGAAGCTTTTCAAAACACAAGTGGAAATAAAGAGGGGTATTCTTGGGTCGAAAGAACAAGGAAATTGCTATTAGATATTGAGGGGGAAAAAAAAGAAAAAAAGCTTTCAGACAAGCTCAAATACCAGAACGACAGCAGCCGCCGGTCCCACGAAGGCATAGAGGAGTCCTCCCTCTAATGACAGCCAGCAGCTGGAAAATGAAGAGAGAAGAGAAAGTCACCCAGTGGCAAATGTCCCCAAGAGGCACACACTGGCTTCTTCCCTTTGCCTGCAGAGTTCAGCCTGGGAGGTGACACCCCATGGCAANCAAGCTGTGAATACAAGAATGGTTTAGCTTTAAAAAAAAAAAAAATAAAAAAAACCTCAGACTTTAAATCAAGCAAGTTTTGCTTCCCATTTCTCCTGAACTTGCATAAAAGCTCCTCTGCCTGGGGACCTGCCCACAGGATGGCATTTGACAGAGGAATTCATGCAAAACAAAGGAGAGTGCTCTGTTTCAGACCAGGTCCTGGAAGCAGCTGCAGCATTTTGCTGGCAAGATGATGCTCCTGTCCTACTTAGGAGAAAGAAGAGAGAGAGTGGAAATTGTCCCTTCTTATTTGCTGACCCCTGTGTCTGCCATGGGCTCAGGTCCAGGGGTGCAGGACATCTCTTCCCTCCCTCTGAGAATGTCTCCATGGGGAAATTTAACAACACAGAGGCCAGGTGGGAACTCACAGCATTCCTTGAGTGGAATTCCTTAAAAAACGAGCTGAATGTGGTGTCTGGTGCCTCTTCTGGAAACCTGGGCTTGTTCCTTCTCCCTCACACCATTTAACCTGAGAAGGACATCTCCCTTCTGCACTGACCAAATGTGGAATTAGGGATCCTGAACTGCCTGGTGCCTTCTCAAACTGAGGGAGATCATTTGAGACCTCTTGGTTGAGGCCCTGGAAGTCACTAAGGCCGGGCTGGATGGGGCTTGGAGACACCTGGGATAGTGGAAGGTGTCCCTGCCCATGGCAGGGGTTGGAACAAGCTGACCTTGAAGGTCCCTTCCAACCCAAACCATTCTTTGATTCTTTGTTTTTCAGGTTTGACTGTGAAGTCAGGAAGGAAACATTTTTTTTTCTCCCCGTGAGAAGGAGACTGAGTCCTGCCAGAGGATGAGCAGAGCACTTGTGGAATCCCCATCCTTGGAGACATTCAAAAGCCACCTGGGCACAGCCACCTCCAGGTGTTCCTGCTTGAGCAGGTGGTTGGACCAAACACATCTGAGCCTCTGTGACAGCCATGACCATCCACAGCAACACCAGAGCTGAAATTCCCTTTTTTTTCTTTTTGGCGGGGAATCCAGCAATTCAGGGCATGGACACACAAATCAGGCACTCCAGGGCAGGAGAGGATGGGAATTGACACCGTGGCAGCAGCCCCTGGGAAAGTTTGCACGCTTTGACAGGGCAGAACCCGGGAGAAAATGTGGGATGGAGTAATCCTGTTCCAGCAGGAAATGAGCGTGCATTCGGCACAGGAGAAGGCAGCAAACCACAAAGGAGAGGGGACTTTCTCCGAGCTCTTAACTCAGCTCACCCCACAGTAATTCACTTGCTTTGCCCTCAGCAATATGCTTTCATTCTGCATCAGGAGCAAACTGATGCTCCCTGGGAAAAAACCAAAAAAACAAAAACAAACAAAAAAAAAGCCTTCCTGGAAACATTTCAGTTTTGTTGATCAGCCTCGTATGTTTTTTTAACAATTCTGATTTGCAAAAATACGGTATTTTTTTCACCCCAAAACCATGGAATGTTTCTGGAAAGGCACCCCTCAAAAAAAGGGAATTATTTCAAACTGAGAATTAACAGTAGGATATTCTGGTTTTTGCCAAGGTCTGAATCGTTTTCATGTCTAAATTAAACCTGTAATGTGCTAATTTAATCAATTCTGGTTTCTTCCTGATAGCAAGTTGCTCTGCCACGAGCTGCCTAAGCAGTCATAATAATAAAATGAATAATCTGCTGAGGAGGGAGGGAATAAAAACAAAGCTTTGGAGCTCTGTAATAATTGGAGGTCTCCCTAAATGCAAGAGGAGGGCTCCCAAATCCCAGTCCTCGTCCAAACCTTTTTATCAAATTCTCCATCCTGATTTTTGAGATGGTTTTTCTCTCAGTGTCCCTTCCAGCTGGTGGCTCAGATGAAGGAATCTGACAGGCCTGCACTGCAATTAGGGATGAGGACTTGGTGCAGAGAGGGTTCTCACTGCTGGGGGGGGTCCCTGGGAGCACTGGGAATTTTAGAGCTGAGATCACAAACCGGCCCTGATCCCCTCTGCCTGCCTGACCTCCCTGCCACAGCACTTCATCCAAGCACTTCCCAAGGCTGTCAGAGGTGCTGGCTGCCAGCAAAGGAAAGGAAAGGGTGAGGGAATATCCAAGGAACAGAACTGACAGCGACCCCCAGCCTAGTGGAGATGCTTTTAGGCACAGAAATATTTGCATTGCCCTAAGAGGTTCCCTTGTACTTTCTGAGGGATCTCTTCAGTGATCTTTTAAAAATAAAATTATCACTGTAAGGGAGGAAGGGAGTGGTTTAACAATTCCTAAGCAGTGCTTCCTCGACTGGCAGCAGCTCTTGTGCTCAGCACAAAAAGAACCTTTTTTTTTTCTGATCCTTTCATGACTCTGTCACAGCACAGATGGGAGGGGGTGGCTTTTGTCCTGCTCCTGGCAAGGGCTGGCTTCCACTGAGCCCTTTTTCACACTGCCCAGCCCTGCCAGCAACAGCTCTCACCTCAACTTTCTGTAAAATCAGGCAGCCTCAACAGAATATTCTGAATAACTTGAGGTTACAGCTGAGAATCAGGGCAGGATTCACCCAGAGATTAACCCAGAAGCTGCTGAGATACCTGTGGGTCACAAAAGCCCTGATGCAGTGACACTCCAGGACCCTGAGAAATTTGCTCTGCTCTCAGAAAACTTTTGATGCCCTCTCTTGTGGGGAAGGATGCGAGCTCCCAGCGCCAGTGGCACAACCTCAATTATTCACTTCAAGCTTTAGGAGGTTGGTTGTGAAGCTTCAGAGGTCCAGAGACAGTCCCTGGAGCGCCAGCTAAGAGGAGAGTTGTTATTCAGGCACTCAGCCTAAATCTAAGTAGGTGATCAGTGGCAGGGCCTTTAGACCTATGGTACCCCTCAGACTTTCTCTGAGATTTGAAGTGCAGCCTCCACCCTGACCCAGCACGCTCCAAAAAGCTGCAAAATGTCCTTTCAAATGCAGTTCAGAAAAGAAAAAGGAAAAATCCTCTCCTACCCTCCTCCCAGCTGGAGACTTGGAGTGTCCTGAGTAATAAAGGCTGAGTGGGAATCACAGCACAACACAGACACACCCCAGATCCTGCAGCACGTTTTCCATTTTTAATCTGAACCTCTCTCTCCCTCCTCAGCTTACGACCCAGTGGACCAGTCTGGCCAGATAAATGGTAAATATTAAATATACTACAAGCTCCCTGAACTCAGCACTGGCTCTGATCTCTCTGCATTAGAGCCTGGGGACATGGTCAAGCCTTTGATGGGACACTTCTTGGTGGGACAGAGCCTCATCCTGCTGCTCAGTTGTGGTTTGATTGTTAGAGAAAAACATCCCAAGCAAAAGACAGGACCAAAGCAGGTGAAGCTGCTTGAACACCCTGCTGGAGGTTGGTGCTCCACTGAGGTTGGGCCACCCTTGGCACATCCCCAAGATCCAGCTGGACTGGCAGTTCCAGCCTCACAACTCATCCCACATTTCACACCCTGCCCCTTCCACCAGCTTTGCCCTGAGAGTCTTTAACACCCAGATCAGCTCTGCAATCCCTTCAACACCTACAGCTGTCCCCAAAATGCCCTCGTGACCATGTCCTGTAGTTGGATGTCAGGGTTTTTCACCACTGTGAGTGGGATGAGAGAAAAACCTGAGTGTTAAATTCTGTGCTCACCTAAACATCAGAGCTCTGCTTTGACTTAATGTCCACCTCCACCCCGGGAGCTCAAGCACTGCCCTTGGGATGCAGAAGTTGCAGGGTTGGAAGGAGCTGTAAAAGGCTCTGTGCAGTCCCTCGTGGTTTGTCACCTCTTGTCCCCTCCTGCCCAGGGAGGGACGTGCTGTGATTAAAGCCTTTCCTTCCCTGTGTAAAATGGAAATATTGGGCCTTGACAGTCTGCAGTGTCCATCTGAAATGCCCTGTGAGTGCCCATTACAAACTGGAGACAAAACTGGGCTGGAAGGACCTTCAAGATCACCTGGTGCCAACCCCCTGCCATGGGCAGGGACACTTTCCACTGTCCCAAGTTGCTCCAAGCCCCATCCAACCTGGCCTTGGACACATCCATGGATGGAGCAGCCACAGCTTCTCTGGGCACCCTGTGCCAGGGCCTCACCACTCTCACAATGAAGAATTCCTTCCTAATATCCAAGATAAACCTCAAGTTTTGGAGTTCAGCTCTGAAATTGCTGCTATGGACTTCACTCTAGAGGAGAGGGAAAACCAAGAGCTCCCCACACATCAATGCAACAGAGCTTTTAGGCCTTTTTGAGCAGGAGAACAGGAATAAGTGTGAATGCACTGTGGTCTGTCGGGGCACCCTGCCCGGCTGGGCCCACAGCAACATTTGTTTTGTGTTTTAAAATGCACCAAAGTGCAAATGGAACCGTCCTGGCAGAGATGTTCAGTGCTGTTTTATTCAGCATCACGGCTCGTGAACCCACCACTCACTGCAGGTGAGCTCTGTTTAACTCTGCCTCTCAGTAAAGCCAGTTCCAGCAGGAATTTATAGCCTTATGGAATGGTTTGGGTTGGAAGAGACCTCAAAGATCATCTTGTCCAACCCCCTGCCATGGGCAGGGACACCTTCCACCGTCCCAGGTTGCTCCAATCCCCACCCAAACTGGCCTTGGACACTTCCAGAGATGGGGCAGCCACAGCTTCTCTGGGCAACCTGTGCCAGGGCCTCAGCACCCTCACAGGGAAGAATTTCTGCCCAATATCCAATCTAAATCTATCTTCCTTCAGCTCAAAACCATTTTCCCTTGTCCTGTCACTACATGCCCTTGGAAAAAGTCCCTCTCCAGCCTTCTTGGAGGTCTTTTACGTACTGGAAGGTACCAAAGTGTGGAATTAAAGTGAGATGGTAGCACTGGGAATGTCTGGTGGGATCTTTGAGCTTGAGAGGAGCTGTTGTTCTCCTCATGACATTGGTGGGACTCGCCAGCTTTACCCCACATTGGAAAATATGGAAAGAAGACAAAAGGAGGGATCCCAAAACCATGGAATATCCTGGAAAGGGACTCACAAGGATCACTGAAGCCCAACTCATCAAACTGGACTTGCTGGGGTGGGAAGGCCCCACCATCATGATTTTGGTGACAAAACACCCTGAAAGCAAAGCTGGGAACTGGTGTCACTCTGGCTGGGAGCACGGGATCCCCTTCCACCCCCTGGCACCCAGCCCTTGGATGTGAGGAGGGACAGAGTCATTAGGTCTGAAAGGAGTCAGAGGTTTGGCAGCAAAGGGAGGAGTGAAAGTTGCTGGTGGAACCAGGCAACCCCTGGGAATGCTGGAAAGTCAGCCCAGCCTCTTGGCCACCTCACCCTGTGCCAATGTGAGAGCAAAGCAGGAGCCCAGCAGGTTTTGCCACATGTTGTCACCCTCCTGGCTGCAGTCTGGAGGGAAGGAGATGCTGGCACTGCAGTCCAGAAAAAAAATCCCAGGGATCCTTCCTGCGTGTTCTTCCCTTCCCCACCCAGGCATTTTTTGTGTGGTCAACATTGACCACAAAACCCTTTAAACACTGGTGGGACAGAGCCACAAAGCTTTTTGCACCAATTCCCACCAGTCTATGAACAAAAAAAGAAGGAGGAATACCCAGGACTTCCCTCCCATCCCCTGAGGCTTGCTCATCGTGAATTGTTCTCGTGGATGTGCCCGGAGCAAAGTGCCAGAAGCAGCTGACCCACGGAAAAGCCAAAGGGAATCAATCTGGGATCTCGGTGATGCTTCTGCAAACCAGGCTGTGTTTTGTCCTCTCCTCAGCCCCACAACAAGCACTGGGGTCCCTCTCCACCAGCACACGCTGACAGTGGGACAGCCAATGCATCCTTCAGGAATTCTTCCTACGGATCTGTACCTGAGGAATCCACAATCCCGAGCCCCCTGAGCTGTGCAGGAATTTGGGCTGCACAGCAAATGGAAAACTCTGCTGTGCTGCTTCAATTCTCCCCCTGCAATTAAAATGCAAACCCAGGACCATTTGGCCGTGGGTGGGCAGGGTGTGGGGGGAATCGAGGGAGAGCAGGAGGCTCCTCCACGTGACATTTCCTCAGTGGGATGATCGAAGCCTCGTCTGCTGCCGGCCACATCGACAGCTCCAGTCTCAAACATTGCCCGTGTGGGATGCAAGCCCCTGCCCAGGAAGGCTCTGGAAAATGATGGGGTGCAGTAGGGAAGAGCCTGACTTCTTGCTATGAAAAATTTTATCCTTGAACTGTCACTAGGCATGAAATTTCTAAGATTTTTCACAACAGAGGGAAAATATATTATTTCCTCTTTTTTTTCTTTTTCATTTTAAGTCATGCTAATGCTCAGATCTGAGTGAGCCCAGCCTTGCCTTAATGCATTTTTATTCTCTTCCATTATTTCTTCTGTTTTCCTTCCCCCTTCATAAGCACATGAAAGTTTCCTAAAGACAAAACCTGTGGAATCTGCAAAACAGGCAAACACAGACTGCTGACAAAACCTTGGTTTGCACAAGTCAGGCTCCTTCTGCTGCCTAAAACCAAGCTGAGCTATTTTGAAAAGGTGGGGCCAATCAAGCATAAAAACAGATTTAAAGAAAAAAAAAAAAAAAGCTGGTTTTAATTTTTAAACATCCTAAACTTTAAATTTTCCACATTTTTCCCCTTAGAAAATACATTAAAAAGCTCTAAGTAAAAGGTATTTAGATCAAAGTGATGTGCCAAATACAACAGTTAAACCTAACAGTCCCTATAAACCTGTTTTTAAAGGAATACACAATCCAGCTTGGTCAGATGATGGATTGAGGAGGCAGGGATGAAGGAATTGTCCTGCACATGGGTATTTTGCTCCATGCCTGTCTCCTGTGGGCAACTGGCTGGGTTTTGACAAAGAGGGCAGAGGATAAAGCAGGGAGGATAAAAAGGAATCCTTTACTCACTAGTTCACGGTGCCGTATCCCTTGGCTTTAGTAAATCCCACGGAAATGGCAACCACCAAGGCAGGGAGCCCTGAGGAAATGAAACAGGAGGAAATCGATCATCCCATCGCATGTGCAGCCCTTCTCCCACTCAACAGTCCCCATTTTTCCCAGTTATTCCAGCACCATCCATTCCAGCCTGGCTGTGTGGCAGAGATCGAACTCAGGACGCTCAGAACCAAAAGCAAGAACCTTAATTACCTCTGTTAATTAAATAAATACCATGAGCTGTAATCAGCTCCTGCCCTATTCTGGTCTCAGCAGTTGTGGTGGGGGGGGGTCTCACAGTAGATGCAGATGCATAAAGTTGATTTATTTTATTCTTAGGTACTTCAGGGTGTCTCTGAAGTTGGAATATTCAACCACAACCCAACCCAAAGAACTCAAAAATTAAGAGCTTTGTTTGCACTCAGTGTAGGATGAGCAACCTTAAATCTTGCCCCAAAATGAGACAGAAAAGGAAACAAAAACTGAGTTTCCCACTGCCAAACAGGTCCCCCAAGGTCTGTGAAGGAGCAGGTTCCTCTGAACAACAGTGAGAAAGAGCTTCAGGTCTCTTCTAGGATCTGTGGAGGTTCAGAGTCCAGCTCTTCTCTTTCCTTAAAGAAATGTCTGGATACGGGCTCGTAACATCAGGTTCCTCAGCTCTGGAGGTCTCCATGTGGCTGTTTACAGCCCTGCTCCTTGTGGCAGGAGGAATTAAGCTGTCTTAATGCTAAAGATGGGAAAATCCCATTAAGAATCAGCAGGATCAGTAGCCAAGGGGATTAGTGCCCCTTGACAAGGCTCTACTAATTTGTGAGCTGCAGAGGTCGTGGCAGGTGACTGCAGGAGATCCGAGGAATGCGCAGCCACAGCTTCCAAACAACAATCCTCTGGGAAGGGGGTCCCTCAGCAACACAAATCATCCCAGGATTGATTCTTAGTGAGGCTCTGCAGCAGCTGGGAGCCACAGGGCCACGCTGGCTGGAATGTGGAGCGTTTGAGGGTTATCCTACAGGGAAGTGCTTCTCTTCCCATGTGAGATTTCCAAGCACAGGTCACATTTCATCAGCCCAAACCCAACAGGCAGTGCATTAAAAAGCATCTCTTTTAATATTTCTTTCCTTTTTTCCTCTCCTCTCCTCTCCTCTCCTCTCCCCTCCTCTCCTCTCCTTTCTCACAGACTTAAAGAAATTATGATACTGCTACATTTAAGTTGTCCAAGTCTTTCTACAATGCCAGTCTGTAAAAGTCAGGTTTGACTCTTGNTCCTTCCCTCTCCTTTTTCCTTGCTTTGCCTTTTCCCTTTTTCCTTTCCTTTTTCCTTTCCATTCCTCTTTTTTTTTTCTCAATTTTTCCTTCACTGACTCCTGCTCCTCTTGCTGATCCTCCTTCACACCTCATCTGGATAAATCCTGGCTGCTGCATTCCCCACGGTGCCATCAGCACAGCATCCCACGGGAAGAAGCCACATGGGAAAGGACATTTTCAGGAATACAGCTCGGTGCAAGAGACCCTGGGAAAGAGGAAATTTGGCAAAGACTCCGCCGAAAATAGCAACTTGTTCTTCGTAAAGTGCTTCTCTCCGACGTGGTAATTATGCAGAAATCCAGAGTGGGGCTGTGAACTTGGCAGCTCCAGGGACTGGCTCGTTTCAAGGCTGGGTAAAAGGCTCAGTTTGGGCTGGGAATGGGTCTGGACAAGGAGCAGTTACTGCAGGTGGCAGCTACACGGTGGTAGTTAAGCCAAAGAGCGTCATAATGAGAGGTGCAGCCCTGGGACAGCTGCCAAAGTCTAAGCAAAGTTAGATGGGATTAGATTAAAAAAAAAAAAAAACCACAAAAATATTTTCAACCCAGTTTTTTAATTATTGTCAAGAAATTTGTTCCTAACTGGCCTATCCCACACACCTGGTGTGCTACAGACAGCACCAGCAAGGCTTTGGGGGCTTTCTGCACAAAGTGAATTTAACATTCACAGTTCCAAGTAAATCCACTGAAAACCTCTTTCAAAGAGTTTTGTATTTCCAGGTCAGAGGAGAATCAGTTACACTGGAGAAGATGTTTGCTGATAATTCCCAAGAGCTAATCTCATTGCAAACAGCTGAAGACCCACTCAGAGGCTGAGCTGTGGCAGCTGAGCTGTGGAAACTGTAACAGGGTCATAAAAATCCTGACAAAAAATATTTCTTCTTTATAGGGGCTAAATATGATGACTGAGTTGTTTCCAGGGAACAATTTATCTGCCTATTTCAAATCACAGAATATCCTGAATTGGAAGGATCCACAAGGATTCAGCTCCTGACCCTGCACTGGATCACCCAAACAGTCACATCATGAACTTGAGAGCATTGCCCAAGTATGGGCAGCAATTATAAATAATAATTGTTAATAATGATAATTTAAAAATCTAACTGCAAAGTTGCACATCCAAGAGGAGACCAAAGAAACGAAAAATAATCCTCCCTGCTGCTGAAATTCTCTGCAGCTTCAATGAGCTACAGCTGAGAGCAGCTGAGAACTTGTCAAAGACGTCTCGAACGAGGGCTTAGAGAAATGCAAATGTGCAAAGAGGGGAAAGGGGGGAGAACCAGCCCATGACAAAGTGAATTGTGCTAATTATTTCAGATTATGCTCTTTAAAACATATTTTCGGCTTCTTTCCTCTTACAAGTGCCATTAATCCCAGCTCTACAGCTGAAGTCTAGCAGGATGCTAAATATCCCAAATTCCCTTGCTGCCTTAATAGGCAACAGTGTTCTTCATTTCTTGTCCTAACCTGCTCCAAATGGTTATTATGCATCATTTATCAGCAGTGCATCCTAGCTCAGAGCTGACTACATCTTACCAGCGGTGCAAATTATGCTTCTACACATGTTGGGGTTTTTTTTTTAATTTTTTTTTTTTTAATCTGTACAGACTACAAATATGAATGTTGCTCATCCAAAATTCCCTTGGCTAACACGCCCATCTGCCCCAGCTTTTAAAAATCAGTGGGGGGAAAAAAAAAATCCTTTTTTATTACCTAGAAAAGCTATTAGTCTGTTACATTTGGATATCCCTGATGTTTCTGGAGTCACCAAGGAGGGATAAACATATGCATGAGCACACCCAGGCTCCTGCAGCCTGTGCTCTGCAGGTATTGTGGTTCTGCTCCCGCCACACGCAAAGCCTGGATTTTAATAACGCAATTTATTCTCCATTGTGAGCAAAAGCTTAGCGGGGAAAACTTAACAGGATGAAGGTGCTGCAACGAGGACTGCTCTTGATGTGCCAGAATAAATCACATCAGGGTGCTCGGTAAGCACCAGAAATCTCTTGCCTGGGGTGAATTGTGAGGCTTCAGTAGTAAAATGAGACATTAATAGAGCTCAGCCACACTCCTGTTTTTTCCCCCTTTGCCTCGTCGCTTCTCAGCAACTTTCTGTGCCTCTGCTCCTCTCAAACACACCCTCGTTATCGCTTTGAAAGCCCAGGTTTATGGGTTTGTATTTGTTTTCTACTACAGAATGCATCATTTAAGGCTAATAAATTAAACATATGGCAGAGGCAGAGGGAGAAAAATTAGTTACAAGCATCTGCAGCAGTCTCACAGTTTATTTGTCTCCAAAAGGCGCTGCTGCCATGGAGACGGGGTTTCAGAGTTTGCTTCACTCCAGGTTGCTCTGCAGAACCTTAGAACCATAAAATCATTAAGGTTGAAAAGACCTTGAGGATCATTGAGTCCAACCAGGTCCACCACTAAACCGTGGCCCAAAATGTCACTTCTTCGTGGGTTTTTGAGCACTTCCAGGGATGGTGATTCCACCACCTCCCTGGGCAGCCTCTTACGAGGCTTGGCCATCCTTTCAGTGATGAAATTTTCCCTAATATCCAATCTAAACCTTCCCTGGTGCAGCTGGTGCTGTTTCCTCTTGCTCCGTTACTTTTACCTGGCAGCACAGCCTGACCCCCACCTGGCTGCACCCTCCTGTCAGGGAGCTGTGCAGAGCCAGAAGGTTCCCCCTGAACCTCCTTTTCCCAAGGCTGAGCCCCTTTCCCAGCTCCCTCAGCTGCTCCTGGTGCTCCAGACCCTTCCCCAGCTCCGATCCCTGAGCATTCTCCAGAACCTCAATGTCTTTCTTGTAGCGAGGGGCCCAAAACTGACCCCGCAATTCGAGGTGTGGCCTCAGCAGTGCCCAGCACAGAGGGACAATCCCTGCCCTGGTCCTGCTGACCACAGCGTTGCTGACCCAGGCCAGGATTCCCTTGGCTGGTACCAGGTACCAGTGGAACACACCCAATACGGAGGGAGACAGACAGAGAGAAAAGGAGAAAGCAAGAAACATACCCAACCCCAGGAAGAACCACCCCCAGAGAACCCTCTGAAACCTGAACTCGACTCTGCTATTCTTGGGTGCACCGGGCAGGAGGTTCAACATTAGGGCTTTTTGGTTGTGCTTTTCAACCATTTCACCCCTTCTTGAAACCCTTCAAAGGGTTTCCAGCACCCTCCTGAGGAGCACCGGTCTCTCCTGCAGCCTGAACCTTCTCTGCTCCGCAGCCCCCGGGTCCTCACCCCATCCGAGACACAAGAAGCGCTTGCGGATGATGCGGTTCCGTAACCGGCCCGTCACGGCCATGTAGGACTGCCAGGCCTCGGTCAGCACCCAGCAGAAAGAGGAGAGGAAGAAGAAGTGCAAGAAAGCCGCCACCAGCGTGCAGATCACCTGGAGAGAGGAGGAAAGGAGGACACGTGAGAGGAGCGGCAGGAGGAGAGGGCAGCAGGGAGCAGAGCGGAAGGTGAGGGGAGATGCTTCCAAACCAGGCTCTGGAAGGGAAAGTCGTGGAGATCAGGACATGGAAATGCAGTTTAGGAGCCGGCAGGCTCCTCCACAAGCTTTGACCTAGCAAAGAGCAAAGCTTTAGATTTAAATACTACATGGGAATTGGCTGCTCTTAAGCATGAGCTCTAAGATTAGGCCAAGATTAACACTTTAGAAGAATCGTGGAATTACAAAATTGTTTGGGTGAGGAGGGACTTAAAGATCATTTAGTTACACCCCCCCACCCCCCAAACAGGCAGGGACACCTTCCACTACAAATCTGAGCACACATCGCATCCTGGTGCTTTCTGGGCTTCAGTAAAATTTCTTTCATTTCCAAAACATCCAAACTATTGCCACGATCCTTTCAGGGCAGGGGGGGATGGAGCAGTTAGTAAGCAGTGAGTTAATCTCAGCTCAAAAGGTTTGCAAAGCACCACGTCCCTGGCAGCCCAGCCATGGAAATGAAATCCGAGGAAGGCAATTTGGGTGGTGCCCCTGCCAGGGAAACAGCGCTGAGTGAAAGAGTTAAGCCATGAGAGCTGCGTGAAACCACGGCTGCCAGGGGCTGGGAAAGGACTGCAAACATGAGGGCACAGTTGTCCAAGAGCACATAACCACCAGCAGACAAGAGAGAGAGGAAAAAAAAACAAAAAAGAAAAAGAAAGAAAACCCCCCCTAGATTAGAAAGAATTTCATAATGGTGAGCTCTACTACTCGGTGGGGAAATCTCACGAGGGAAATGCAGGCAGCTTAAGCCATTTAAAATTAAACTGGGGAAAGAACTGGCAAATGCATTACGAGGAACAATCCCGGAGTGCCAGGGAGATGGACTGGAAAGCTGACAAGCTCGTCTTTGTTTTAACTCAGCAAGGCCAAATCTTTCACTGGTGCAAATTGGTGCCGCTCTGTTTAACTCAACCAGTTTTCCCCCCATCTGTGAGCTGAAAACTGTGAATCAATGTACTCGAGAAGAAAATGATGGGAAGAAACTCCAATGGCTCCCAAGGAGAAGGGAGAGCAAATAGATTTTAAAAGTGACTCTGGAGGAAGGAAAAAAAAAAAAAAGGCTTCAGGCATTTGGGGGAGGGGGAGGTTTATAATCAAGAATTTCTTTGCTTTGAGTTATATGGGGAAATGTGGACTTGGCTTTACGGTCAGTGAACCTCTCTCTTTTTTCTCTTTTTTCAACCACCAGCATCTTTCAACCCAGAGCTCTCATGCACAGAGTGGCTTTTATCATGATTTTATCGGATCACTCTCCATTCCTGCACTGGCACCACCCGACGTTATCAGTGGCTGTGAATAAAAGCAAGACCGTGTGCTCTCTGAGATAGGAACTCTCTTTTTTCTTCCACATTTGCATTTGACACCAAATCCCTCTCCCTCCGTATTCTGCTTAGAAGTGGATTCTGGACATCAGTTCAGTACAAATAACGGCTCAACATGAAAATGTCCAGTAATTTTCTTATTTCACAAGAATCCTAAAAAAAGGTGGTTCCTATTCATCAGCTTACAAACCCTACATGAAACAGCTACAAACAGAGGATGCTTTCTGGAATGGATTTATAGAGACTGTTATTTTAGAAACCTGGGGGGTTTTTTTGGCTGATATCAGGTACAACACTGTTCATGTTGCCTTTTGGATTTTGTTTTGAACCAACAGAGTTCTTCCATGTAAAAGGGAAAGAAAAGCTCTGCTTTACAATTTAACGCCACAGAGGTACATTTGGGTTGGTTTTTTTGCTCAAATGAGGAGCTTTGATAGAAAGGGAAGAAGAGAGGAAGGGAAGACAAGAGAAATATGAACATCTCAGCTGAACCAGGATGAACCCATCGCCTCAAATGAACTTGGCCAACTGATAGGCAGGCAAACGCTTCTGCAACCTCTGCTGCAGGTTCTTCCTTCCTTGTGGGGAAAACCAAAAATCCCCATTTTTGGGCTAAACACAGGGATATGATGTCCCATGATCCAGCAGAGCTTGTCAGTCTGTCAAGGCCATTAGCCCTTGTTTTGCTTGGAGATGAGAAATCCACTCCCTTGCAGCACAAGCCTCAGAGACACGGCCACTTCCTGCAGCATCCCTTCCCTTTGTATCCCTGGATTGCTGACTGTAATTTTTTTTAGCCTTTTCCCAGGCCTTTCATCTTCAAAAAGCTTAGCAAATCCAGGCGTGGAATCTTGCCTTTGAGGTTATACGGATGGAAATCCAGGGAGAATTTGACATTTCCAGGGGAAGCAGATACCGCGGAAATCTCCCGGAGAAGCCGCAGTCATAAATCAACCACCAACATTTTAAGGCGCTCCATTATCGATAATTGAATGTGAATAAAATCTTCATTTACACTCCTTCGTCTCTCCTCCGTATAGTTTTCTTTCTCTGTTGCCTGCCAGAGACTGTTTACTAGATGGCTGAGAGGAAATCTAAGAATAACCTTGCTATTTCTGGGGTTTCATGCATATGGATGTGCAAAGAGCTAATCTGCCTCCTGCCACCACTGCCGGGAGCTTCGAATCCCCACCAACAGCTCCGACAGTGAACTCCCAGAGTCACGGGACAAAAAAGCACCAGGGATAACCTGGGTTCATAACTGGGCTTTGGAGGGGGTGGGAGAGGAGGAACACGTCCAGCTCCTGTCCTGAGGTGAAGAAGAATCGCCGAAGAAGAGGCCCAGCCGTGGTTTGTCCTATGGTTTGTCCCTCGGTGTTTCTTTCCATGGAAAGAAGCTCCCAGCACATGTTTGGTGTGGCAGAAAACACCAAGGAAAGCAGGAGCTTGGTTCACCCTTTCTCCACCTCCTGCTAACCATGCTGGCAATGAAAGACAACTCTGCTTCGGAAAAGGAATTTCTGAAGGGCACTTTGTAGCAGGGGCAGAGTTGGCTGCTTTTTTCCACACTTCTCTACCCACACACAGGGCTCCAGCAGCTGGAAAGCTTTTTCTAAAACAACCTGATCCTAACCCAAAAGGCCTTCCACAGAAGTTAAGTCCTTGATTCCCTAAATCCTTCAGCTTCTTTGCAGGAATCATAAAATCATAGCATGGTTTGAAGTTTGGGAGGAACCTTAAAAATCATCTCACTCCAACCCCGTGACATGGACAGGAAGATTTTCTCCTTGCTCCAAGCCCTGTCCAACCTTGCCTTGAACACTTCCAGGGACGGAGCACAATTCCTCTGTTCCAGTGCCCCATCACCCTCACAGGGAAGAATTTCTTCCCAATATGCTTCCAAATGTGACACCACGTTCATGCTGCCAAAGCAGGGGCTCACAAACCCAGCTGGTCACTGGTTACTGTTAAGCAGTAACTAATTTTTGACTTCTGATTGCGATTTTGGCAGCAGAAAGAGCGGAGAAGGCGTCTTGCCTCACGTTTTTTGGCTCTACAGAGCGATGATGGTTTGAAGCATTTGGGAAGATGGGAAAACTGACAACGGGAAAATACTAATGGCGAGCAGTGGTTTGTCACGCCAGATGTCAAGGGGGAACCTGAAAGTGCTGGAGCTGGAAAAAAGTCATGGAGGCAACACACGCCTCTCCAGCTGGGTCTGTGGGAAGAGAGCAGCCAGTGCTCATGGCTTGGAAAACCACACTGGGTCTTGCCTGGACTGCTGGAGTCACTCTAGGATCTGCTCTGAGTCCCTCATGGCCCTGCAATGCTCACAGTGCATCTGGCAATGCTTCCCCTCCCCAAAAATGGTTGGACAGTTTTGTGTCCGTGTTCATTAACGTCTGCCAAGTGCTTTCAGCTCAGAGTATAAAAACTGCAGGAGAAATAAATGTAAAGCTGAGAGGTTGTTTGTTTGGGTTTTTTTTTTTAAAGCCTTTTCTCAATCTGTCTTTGTAATTTTTTTGAAAATAAAATGGTTAAAGCCTTGCAAATCACCAAGCATCTTCACCGTGCCATGTGCCAGCTACTCTAGGCAGATATTCAAAAATATCACATTGGTTTTAATCAAAGCCCTGAGGATGCTGACAAATTATCAAAGAGAGAGCGAGAGAGAAAATTGAAATCTGCCATTTAGCCGTGTCTTTGACATGTCGCTAATTAACAGATGGAGGAAAAATGAGGAAGCACTGCCTGGATGGATCATTTCAGTGCTAAATCAGGGGGAAAGCAAACAAATAAACAAAGCCCCAGCGGATCCCTTACCTTATTCCGGGTCTGGGTCTGTCCGATCAGGATGAGGGCGTTGGAGGAGATGATGGAGAGGCAGAAGTTGATGAGGATGACGGAGCGCTCCGAGCGGATGTACCTGCAGTGAGAGAAGAGGGGAGGGAGACCCACCCTGTCACAGCCTGCCCTGGGTGACCTCTGAAAAGCAGCAATCCAGGCCAGGCTCTACAGAATTGCCAATTTCCTGCAGATTTTATGTGCTAGACAGACAAGAACAAGGTGGGGAGGGAGGGGGAGAAGATGTCTCCATCATCCCCCATCAATGCTGGAGTTAGGAGCCAACAAACGAGGGGCCAGCCTAGTCTGAGCCCCTCCTAAAACAGTAGAGCGCTGCAAATCTTCGTCAGCTCTGCCTACTTGAAAAGGATGCTTGAAAAGGAGCTTGAAAGAAAACAAACAGGCAGCACACGGAAAAGATTCCCAACCAAGAAGAGCCACAGGCATGCTGGCGATGGAAGCAGATTACAAACACATGCACCTCGACAACAAAGTGTGTGTGATTCAGCATTCCCCTTCCTTCAGCCTAACAACCCCTGCTGAGGTGAGAAGCAGTGAGAAGCATTTCTGGCTTTTAAAAAAAATTTTTTTTAAATTTATTTTGGTTTTTTTTATTTGTACCGCTTCTCCAAACTAGGCCAAATACGTAACTGCAGCTGTGGGTTTGGGACATCAGGGACAGCAGCGAGGGAGCTGTTGCCTTCAGCACCTTGCAGGAGCCAGCGATTTGTCATTTCTGATTTGCAGCACAGCACCAGGCTCGCTGCCGAGGTGAGTGCACCACAATTAATTCAAACCACTGGCTACGGAGGGAAACTTCTCTGAAGGCACTTTTATGTACCCAATAAAACGAAAAGGGAACTGCAAAAGTGCAGGTCCTCAAGGACTGACTCGAGATCTGACCACGCCAACGCTCACACACGTGAATTATCTCAGAGATGCTGCAAGTGCCCTGCCTGAATGCCAGATGAGTGAAGAGGAGATGCTGATGCTTACATAAATTAGAAACAGATGTATTAATCAACCAGCTCATCCCTGGAGGCTAATGCAGGATTATTTCCTATATTCCAGCACATCAACTATTTATGTTGGGAATTTAATTTCATTAATTAATTTTAGCGAGAGTGAGTTGGTCGTGCCTTGGCTGCAGAGTTTTGAGTTTCTGATGAGGAGGGCAGGACGGGTTTTCTGCACGTGTGTGTTCTGCCAAGGGTAAATCTGTGCTTTAGACCTAAGGAAGGCTGTGAAACTTTGATTTTTAAAGTTCCCTTGAGCTGTACCTTCAGGCAAACATGAATGGTGAGGCTATGCTTTCCTGGATGAAAAAAAAAAAAAAACCAAAAAACAAAGGTGGCATGAATTCCTAGTTATTCAGTTGAAAATCTGGTTTATAGAAATTCTCCCTGAAACTCTCCCAGCCCCAGAAGAGGCTGCAAAATGCAGGATCCCAGCTCAGCAAGAAACTGGGTTGACAGGTTGCAAAATGAGCTTCTGGTTCCTTTTGCAGCCAAGCTGAGCCCAAATTTCCTGATCTCACTGGGCTCCATACAGTGCTGGGCATCACCTGGACCCTGCTCCATTTGCAGCTGGAGGGTACTGAGACATCAAACTTTTTATGCTTTGGTTGTGTGAAGTGAAACACCAAATCTCCAATCAACAGCTTCCAAGGGGTAGGACAGGAGATTAGGACTCTGCCCTGGTAGGAAGGAGATGGAATAAATCTGTGTAGCAACACTGTGATCCCGCTGCTATGAGCATGGACTTCTAAAGTCTCCACTGGTCAGAAAAAGGTAAGAAAGGAGTTGACCATAAATCTGTATTTTACTATAAGGGGAGATAATCCAGCTGTCTTAAAGACTTTCCCCCCCTTAAGTCCCCTTAAACCAGCTCTCCTTTTTCCCTGCTTCCCTTCACACCCTGAGAATTTCTCTTGTTCTCCAGATCCCTGAACCTCCAAAGAACGAGGTGTGGGTTGGCAACGAAGAGAATCAGAATCATTTTGGTTGGGGAGGAAAAAAAACCCTCTCAAGTTCCCAGTCCAATCCTATGCCCAAAAAAAGGACTGATTTCAAAGTCAGATCAGGTTTCTCAGGGCTTTGTCTGATCAAAATTTGGAAATCACCAGGAACAAAAATGCTACCACCTCTCTTGGCTGACTGATTATATAGCACTAAACTGCTTAACTGAACTGCTCTTGTGGTGAAGGATTATTTTGCTTTATATCCAGCTGGGTCCTTTTCCTGCTGCAGCTGGTGCCTCTAGACCTTTCCCTGCCTACCTCTGCAAGTTGTTTGACTGCTCCATGACTCCTCCTTAACAGCCTCGTCTTCTCCAAGCTTGTTCCCTTTGCTGCCTCTGACATTCTCCAGCTCCCTCAGTGTCCACTGGGCCTGCCCCCATGTGCTGGTATCTCTGCTATTGGGGGAATCCAGTACTGGGCACCTTTCCCAGACATGGCCTCAGGAGTGTCAAACGTTGTCCAGGTTGTTAAAGAAGATATTAAACAATGCTGGCCACCGTACCAACCCCGGCCAGATGCAACCAGCTCTTGCTTAAGCTTCAAACCCTTGACCATTACCCTCAAATCCTGCAGGAATTCCATCCAGCTACTGAGCCACCCATCCAGTGCATAATTTCATGATCTGGATGCTTTTGGAGACTGTGTTAATGGCCTTGGTAATGCCAAAACCCACAAATCCTTGCTGTCTATTCCCAATCACCTTCTTGTCCATCATTTTGCCCGGAAATAACCTTTGGAGCTACGTGCTCTTTAATCATCCCAGGGGCCGTTCAGGTTGACCAGTCAGTTGTTCTCTGCATCCTCCTCCTTGCCCTTTTTAAAAGGTGGGTGCAGCATTTGCCTTCTTCCAGCTGTCAGGCAGCTCCCCAGGTGACAGACAGTGGTTCCACAGTCACACCAAACACCTCCCTCATGCATCCTGTTCTGTCCCATGGATCTGCAAACGCCCAGGTAACTTGAACAGTCCTTGACTCTCTTTTCCTTGGCAGTCAGAAGCATTTTCTTGTGGATGCTGAAAAAGCTTCAGCAGTGAATTTCTTCAGCTCTTTAGCATTTTGTGAGAGCTCTGTCTTTCCCATGCAAGCTAATAAAACAAAGTTACCATTTTTGTAAACATTTGCACCTGCAGATTGTTTTGCTGGATTGTTATGGCTCCAACTAGCAAAATATTTGGGAATGGACGTCTTAGAATCTGGCCAATCCCCTCAAGGAGGGGACGCCAGAGGACCAATTACCTGATGCCATTTAACACACTTTTTGAGAACTAACATATAAAAACCTCGGGGAAAAACCATTAAAGGGTTTGCCACCATTGATACCTGACCCTGGACTTCGTGTGGTTTCTCTACCCGTCTGCGTTGCGACAGCGATATTTTCTTCCCTGGATTCTGCCTCTGTGTAGGAATTTGGGTGCCTGGGAGCCAACCACGCCAGCAGAACAAGGCAAAAAGGCACTGGGTACATTCACCTTTTCAACTTCCTTTTCCATCAGGCTGCTTGTCCCAATCAACACCGGGCCAATACTTTCCTGGGAAATCCTCTGGTGCTGACGCACCTACAGAACCCATTCTTGATGCCTTTCACATCCCTGGCCAGTTTCAAATGCAGCTGAGCTCTGACCATTCTAATTCAATCCTGCATTCCTGGGCAATTCTTCCAGAGTCCTCCTTGGTAGCCTGACCTGGATTCCAAACATTTCCTTGTTAAGTTTCTGCTCAGTCAGAATGCTAAGAAGACCTCCTGCCACGCTGGCTTTTTTCCTTCCATTTCCTCTTCTCCAGCACAGGATGCTCCACAGAAAGCAATCACCATTCTTCTCCAGACCCTCTGGCCAAAGAAGTCAGGAACTCGTATCAGAGGGGGAAAAAAACAAAGAATTTGATGGGTTTTGCCCGAAAACACATCAAAACCAGAGCTGGTCCAGGGTGCTACCCCTGCTGATACATGGACTGTCTACTTATCAAAATATGCTGTACTCAGCCACAAAACCAGGGAAAACTCATTGCTAATTCAGGGAACTTCTGCTCAAGTCTGTGCCCTACAATCATGGAATATCCTGAGTTGGATGGAACCCACAAGGATCAGCAAGTCCAACTCCTGGCCCTACACAGGACAACCCCCAACAATCCCAACACGTGCTTGAGAGCGTTGTTCAAACACTCCTTGAGCTCTGGAATATTTGCTGCTGTGACCATGCCCAGAGGAGTCTGTTCCAGTGCTAAGACACCTTCTGAATGAAGAAATTTTTCCTGATATCCAACCTAACCCTCCCCTGACACAGCTCCAGCCATATCACTGGCCACCACAGAGGATCCCCAGATGCTGCAGGAAGCCCTGCACGAGCTGAGGCAGATGGAAGAGGTGGGAAAACCCCGCAGTCTGTTTCTCTGCCACCATCAGACTCCTCTCCTCTCCACAAACACTGAGTCACTGCTGATTTCTCACCCGTGTGTACACACATCCCTCTCCACACAGCCACTTACTCATCCCTGCCACCTCCCACCAGGGCCAGGAGCACCTCAGCATCCCCTCAGCATCCCCGGCACAGGCAGAGCTCCTGCGTTTAAAGCAAGTGTTACCAGCCCCTCGAGAGCTCATTGACAGCCCCTCAGTCAATCCTCAGGAGTGAGAAAAGCTCGGGCTGTTTTCTAGCGGTGATGCAGCACTCACCCAGCTGCTGCCAGGGACGGGGATCTGCCGTGCCCCACATGCTGATGGGCTGGTGGATGAGCTGCTCGATAGCAGGGATCGATCCCCGTGCTATGGAAAGGTCACTGACTCCAGAGGCTGTTGAGCTGCAGTGAGTTCAGGCATGGAAAACACATCGGGGCACTCCTGAAATACCAGCGTGTCAAGGAGCAGCTTGAAAAGAGGTGTCATTTCACCTGTTCTGACCCTTGAGGGGTTGGGCTTTTTTTCCCCCCAGTTTTTCATCTCCATGCCAGTTTTCAGTTTTTTTCTTGCGATTCCCCCTCTTTTTCCACACGGGTGGTGGAGCACGTGGCCCAGACACAGATTGTGCCTCCAGCTGTGACCCGGGACAGGCAGTGCCGAGATGGAACAAGGTCACTCCACTTCTGTGGCCCACTGTGTCACTGACCCCTCTGTCGAGCCTGCTAATAAGGCCAGAGATGCACCATCTGCAGCAGAGATTTCTGCAGCCATCTGTCTGCTGGGAACTGGAGTGAGGCCACCAACAGGCCACCAACAGCCGTCGAACAGAAACAACTCCCACTTTTCAGCGGGGCTGTGCCAAGTTGGCCGTGTCTGAAGCGATCACTCGCCTCAAAAAGCTTGTGCCATTCATGCCAGTGGCTGAGTAGATGCCACCAAGGAGCAGCCTTTATTTGGGGGTTTTCAGTGGGGAATGGAGGGTAAATTCATTTCCTCCCTGATACGCAGCCCCAGGCTGGGATCACCTCCCTGTTACTCTGCCCCCTTTTCTGCACCGTGTTCCTCTCCCTCTTTCTCACCCTCTCCTCCTTGCTGCTTCCCATATATACAAACAAACCCTAGCTGGGCAAAAATTCTGGGAAAGCTTCCAGATTGTCAGCCTCAGTGAGCTTATTCATCAAGAGTGTTTCCTACTCAAGCTGGGTCTATGGATGCATGCTCCAGATGCCTTTGTCCGAAGTTCTGAATGGGAAACTTCCCAGCCAAAGCTCCCCGAAACAGCTGAGCTCTGGTGAGTGCTCTCCACAGAAGATCAGGCAGCCAGGACATGAGGAATTTCTCCCCTGCACGGTGGAAAAGAACCACTTTGGTGCTGCTCCTGTGTTTTAGGGACAATAGGTTGGAATAATACTGCTGATTCTATTTCTAAGCACTCCTCAAGACGCTGTCTATCAGAGTAAACAACATTTAGGGCAAAACAAAGTGGGAGCCAGGAGATAATGTTGAATACGATCTTCCTGAGACCATTAATAGGAAAGCACATTCATGTCCAGCAGCTATGCCTAAAATAAAAAGGACACACAGAGCGCTCAGGGCTCAGCCACGGGAATGCTGTGAAGTTTGGAAAACATGAAAACATGATCTACAGAGAAGAAATGAAACAAACTCAGCGCACCAAAGAGAAATTCTTGAGATCACTCGATCATGCTTTACAAATATTTACACAGAGAGACTCAGGATAGAGAGCCCCTTAATCAAGATATAGCTGGTCTCAGGATCACTTGGAAATGCATGTCCATCCTTGGCTAGCTCAGAAATACCCATTCAAGCCTCCCATAAACATGTCCTCCCATTCCTGCTGATCATTTTGGGCATAGGCATAAGGCAAAGAGTGGAATGAGAAATTAAACAGAACATATTTGAAACAGGTCAGGCAATTTACTGTCCTCAAAAACAGTAAATATTGGAGGTGGTGAGGGGGGAGCACAGTCCTGGAAAAAAATACATCATGTTATTCCAAATGGTTCTGGCATGCTCCAAACTGATTCAACCTCATGTCTGAGCTTGGGTTTCAGACCCTGACTCTGTTTCTGATAGGAAAGAGAGGGTGAGGCTCGAACGCTTGCTCTTTAATCTTCTAGCCTAACTTTCCACTTGATCCTGACACCAGTGACCCCAGTAAGTCACCTACCGGCGCTGCTCAGTGCCGCCCAGCCTGAGGAAAAGCAGGAGAGGACAAGGACTTGAGCACATCCAATGATACCCCAGGCACGGAAAAACCTGAGTTCTAGATAAACGTTATCATGATCAGTCTTCAGCTGCCAAAATTAACCAGCCACTATGCACTGTCACAGTATCAACAAAAAAAAAAAAGATGCATTTTTGCTCAGTTTTAACTTTCGTTTCTTTCCTCTATCAAAGCGGAGAAAAAGTTACCTCAGTTCAACCTCTAAATGGAATTTACCCTTTCCTCCCTACTGAGAAGAATCACTGCACAAAATAAGAGCCTCACACCGACCCCTTCTCCCAAAAGGATCACCACTAACACCCAGCTGTATTCCCTGCAAGCTGCTCCATTTGGATTTCACAGGCATTCACCTGGTTCTGATTTGCCCTTGCTTGGCATCGAGCCATGAAGGTCTCAGTGTGTTTGCCGTGGATTTAGGAGAGACGTGGATCTCACAGGATAAATTCAGACCTTGTTCAAGGCAACACAGGGAGAAAATCCCTTGTATGCTTTGGGTCCTCCAGCTTAGAGTCACCAGAACGTATCAAACAGGGGCATGGGCCAATTGTTCATCAAAGCTTTGCTCCCAAATCGCTTCAGCCTCTGTAATTTTAGGTTCCACCTGACCTGTGTGCAGGAGCTGTCAGCAGTGGGCTGTACTGGGGGACCCCACGTGCACCTGAAGCTGAAAGCAAAACGTAGCTGAAAGGCTGGGGAGTTATTTAGATGGTGTGGTTTAACATCCTTAAGCTCCTGAAAAGTTCTGCCAGCTCTTCAGGCCAGATGTTTTCATGGCAGGTCACGGAGGTTTGGATGTTCCCAGAGAATTACCTTGCAGCAGCATCTGCCTGCCAAGAGGCCGTGCGTGTCCACCTCGCCTCTGACAAGGTTTCCTGGGGTACACAAAGGCATCGAAACCAGCACGAGGCTTTTGGAAACGGAACAATGTCCCTACATGGGGGCATGGCCCTCATTTCACTCTGCTAATTTCTCTGGCACTGAAAGGAGAGAATAATGCCAGCTAAGCCACCAGGATGACTTTCTGCAGGGCCCACTCGTTCCCAGACAGCTCCTCCTCAAGCACCACACACCCAAAAGCAAATGTTCCAGGATCCATGTAGGTCAAAAGACAGTTACTTTCCCCAAGAAAAAGAGAAGAGAAGAGAATGAAAGCCATACCTCCAAACAGAGACATAAATGATAATCAACAGCAAAAGTGTCAGCGAGGATACTCCACAGCCTACAATTAACGTGACAGAAGGGACCAGCACCTTTTCCATGTTCTGAAAGAGAGAAAGCGAGACATTAAAAAATAAGCTCAGCCAGCTGTAGCAGGAAAATTTCATGGCAAGGACTTTTCCTACCAGATGTTGAAAAGTCCAGCCAGGTGACCTTCACATCACACTGTGCGCACAAATAAACACAGAAGGAGAGCAGGATCTGTTTCTGCTTGACCCAGCTGGTTTTTTAGGACCTGATTCTGCTCCCACAAACCAGTGTCAAGTAACCATTCTGATATCCATGGAAGGCAGGTATGTGAAAGGTATGGGTTATGGGAGGAGGAGCAGGCCCTTCACACCCAGTGTGAAACTGGGGAGATAATTAATGAAGCAGTAACAGAACAATTACTAACGAGCTCTTCTGGGATGGCGGTGATGAAGGGTGGAGGATGAAAAGAAGGTGAAAATTTTCCACCAACCACAAACATTCATCTGGAAAAGGATGAAATGAAGCAAGGGAAGGAAAAATAAGACATGTATCCTCCCCAGGGACCCATCATCCATCAATTCACTGCTTTTACACTACCACACAAGGCATTTTGCATAGAAGGGGATCACAGAGACTGGAAAACCTGGTGTGGAATGGTTCTTTTTTCCTGACTGAACACAAAAGAACATCAGCTCTTGCAACATCAAGAGCAAACCCCTCACTGTCACCTCTCTAACAGAGTTCTTTGCATCCTGTGGCCACAACTACCCAACATCTGCCCGCTGGTATCACTGAACTCTCCCTGTCCTCAGCGTGGAGTGAGGAGATCAATCCCACTTGGCTTTCTCTGCTGAAAGCTTTTTTTTCTTCTCCCTGGCACACTTCTCATCTCCACATCTGTGATCGCTGCTGGCAGGAAGGCAGAGAGAGGCAGAGCCCCACCGAGAGCAGACGCCCAAGAACCCTCTATTTAGGGCGATTACACCACTTGCAGAGGAGAGGGAGCCCATTCAAGGTTGTCATTAGATTGGCACAGCACCAACACCTAATGCTTCACTCATGGAGATGAGATGGTTTCTGACACAGCAAGGGCTTAGCACAGGAGATTAAAAAAAAAAATAATAAAAAAAAGTAAATTATGCATGAATTTGGGAATGAAACAGGCAGTCCTCTAAGGGCTTGACTACACTGTTGTGTTGGCAGGCATGAGGCTGCTCAGCCTGAGCCTCCAGTCAGAGGGATGCCATGGAGCTGAGGCTACAGCAGCTCTGTTCCAGGCTACTGAGCCTTCTGCAAAGCCAAATACCTCAGGCAGGGCTCAGTGCTGGGTTTGAGTGGAGCCTGGCCAGCTCAGCACATGGGCAGAGCAAACCTCTGTCCACTCGCTCGAGGCCCACAGTCACTACAGGGTTACTCCACAGAGCCCACCACAAAAAGAGATGAACAACCCCGATACCCAGAGGTCTGAGCTGAATTATCCCTGAATTTTTAAGGGCTTGGGAAGATCCTCCTTTTGCTTATTTTGAACAAGGGCACATCTCACAGCTGGGGGGAATTAATGAGGAACAAAACTTTCACCACGCCGCTGCAGGGAACCCCACGGCAGCTGTTGGGAAAGATGGAACAAGAACTTCCAAAATTCAGTGACACACTGTAGAAGCCTAGAAAATAAGGGGATTAATGTGAATGGCTCAAACATGGACGGTCGTGGAGCCAAGCAAGGGTGGTTGGCAATAACACACTGTGAGCAAGAACAGGATGTGGCTGGAGGAGCGGCCACATAAAACTTGGGAAGCTTTTGTGACCACTCTGACTTCTGCCATTCCTTTTGACCAAAAACTTTGGGCACTTCCTTCCCCTGAAGCGTGGGCTGTCACACACATTCAATGGCTTGAACACTCAGCTGGCACCCAAAGGAGTACAGGTGGTCTGAGGGATCTCCACTGGGTGCAGACCAACTACAGACAGGAATTCTGAGCCTCCCCAGTCCATCCTGGATCTTTCTCCACTTTGAGATTCCCAAAATGCTCATGAAAAAAAATGTTTCAGCTCACCTGTGGATTCTTCCCCTAAACTTCTACAGAGACTTGGATCACTGTGATTTTTAACTCCTGTGACTGTGGTCCCACCCTGAGAATTTACTCCTGCCAAATATTCAAGCAAGGTTAGAAGCAGTTTTTTTGGCAATGAGGTGAACATAAATTCCAATGAAAATATCAACACTTTGATTTTGTCTTCCATCAAACAAAATCGAATTTGGACATCATCCAGGCAGGGTGTGTGCTGACACCGCGTATTTTGCTCCTTATAAATTAAAATGTGGAAGGGACTCTGATTTAGTCCAGTTGGGTATGGGAGAGATGGATACAGTGTCCTGTATGAAACCACAGCTTTACTTCTCCTGGTGGACAACAGCCCTGTCCCACTGCAGAGACATGTGGTTGTGATAAAAGCACTGAGGAACACAACATACTCAGCCATGGATGGCTCCTTGCTCGCTCTCTCCAAGCTCTTTCCCAAGCCTTTCCCTCTCCCTGTTCCCCCCTTACGGCAGTTTGAGTTCACATCGCACAAATGGTGGCCTGGGATGAGCATCGATTGTGACATTTGATTTAAGTAGGTCTCATTTCACTGACTTTTCATGGGTAACTGGATAAAAGGGGGGGAGGAGCTCCATTAAAGCAAAGAAAGCCCGACATGTGACTCGTTCCTAAACCTTCCAAGGTTCACCGAGGGAATGGAGTTTGGTTTTTAAGAGATGAGCGGGCTGCATCCCTAAATCCCAACACAGCAACCCCAGCTGCCCTCCCTTCCACTTCTTCCCTGATATCCCCCCACCCTCAAAGACCTCAGAGTTCCTCACTGCCTTCCCTACCCACTGTCCCACATCATCCAGAACCCTCTCCTAGATCCTGCAGCTCAGTAAGGACCTTCTGTGTGGACCATGGCTAGGTCAGATATTTGCTCCTAGACAAGGCACACAAGTGACAACTGGTCAAGCTTAAGCCAGGCTTTGGGGTAGTAACTGATGTCCATCTGTAGCCTATCCCACAGAAAAGACCCTGATCTGCACCTCCTTTTTTGTCCTACAGATTTTCACAAACCCCATGTCCAGCAGGATTTTTGCTGAAGAGATGCCAAGAAGCTCATCCCTCCACCCTCCAGAGAAGGAAGGATTGGTCCAGCCCTGATGGCATTTTTGTTGGCATCAGGAAGGTGGATAACCACAAAAATCACTGGCTGCAGGAAGACGAGGAGCTCACTCCTTCGGGCATAATCAAATCATTAAGGTTGGAAAAGACCTTTAAGATGAGCAAGTCCAACCATCAACCCAACACCACCACCATGTTCACCACTAAACCACGTCCCCCAGTGCCACATCCACGTTTTTTGATCACTTGCAGGGATGGCGACTCCAGTATTTCCTTGTTTCAATTCTTTACAACCTTTTCCATGAAGAAATTTTTCCTAATACCCAATCCAAACCTCCCCTGGTGCAATTTGAGGCCATTTATTATCATCCTAAATAAGTCCCAAAGACTTAAACCCTGTATCTTAAGATTCTGCTTTCTTCCTTCATTATTAAGGTTTCTTTGTCCTCCTCGTCCTCTTTTCTCTATCCACCACATCTTCCCTTTGGCAAACAAATCATCATTTATTTTTTTCTGACTAATTAAACCCCCTGACAGAAGGTGGCTGGATGCTGTAGGATCTGAGCCTTGCAAGGGAAATTTCCTTAAAGAAGGAAAAATGGGAAAATCAAGGTTGGTTTAAAAAATAAAGATGCTGCCAACAGAAAAATGTCAAGGTAAGACAGGGAACGGTCCTATGGGATTTTTCCAGCATCACAGCTGAGGAAAAAACTGGTTGTTTGCAGAAGACAGGCCAGGAATAGGATCTCCACCTGCCTGGAGGTGGTTCCAGAGAGGAACTGCTGAGAGGGGTCATCCAAAAACCTCCCAAAACACAGACAAAGCTGTGCCTGTTTGGATCTGGAAAGAAAACTTTTCCCTGGGCCAATGGACTTGTTCTGAGTCGCAAGGGCTGCGATTCTGTCACCAGGCATGACAGGGGAGGAGGGAGGCAATCAATGACATCAGCCAGGATGGAAATAACGAGCGCTGCTGCCCGGGGCCACGTGCTGTCCTGCCACCTCATCGCTCTGCCTGGCAGGGCAGAAGGACACTCCTCCTTTCCTTTACAATTTCACCTTGCTTCCATCTTTTTCCTTCTCTTCCTTTCTCCCTAATTTTTGCTCTCCTTTGTCTTCTCTGTCTTCCTTCCTTTGGCTATTTCCCATGGCATATTCTGCCTTTTCTTCTTTCTCTTAATGCATTTTCCCAGCTCTCCCCCTTTCAAATTCTCTGCATTTCTCCCTTTCCTTCTCTGGCTTTCTGCAGAACACTGTGAAAAGCGACTCGATTTGAGCTGTGCTTTTTCCATTACCCTGCTCTGGCTCCAGGGTCAAACAGGCTCCAATTAGAACAAAGTATTTCTTAATGCTGTGCAGTTTGCCCCAGACCTTACAACCAAGCTGTTCTTTCTGCTTTTTCCATCCCTGATACCAAGAAAGGCTTAAACAAATTCTTTATAGGCACAACAGCACACCAATAAAGTCACAGAAAAATTAAATTTTCCGAAATTAAACACAGGCATGCGAGTTTGGAACTGGGTGGGGCTGGGTTTTGTTTGGTTTTAAAAATGTGTTTGCCATTCATGAGAGTTGCCTTGAGCCTGTCTTCCTGCACATTTGAAAGTAAAGATTCATGAAGTCAGAGTGTTGCAGAAGCACTGGCTGCAAGGGACATCTACAACTTTACAACCCAACCTGCTGCTTGGAACAAGACCACCACTGCCATCAGGAGAGGCTGGTGATGGCTTTGTCTGGATTTGGGAATTCTCCAAGATGGAGAGCTCCCATCCCAGAGGTGCCTATTCCAGAGCCACATGGTGCTATTTGTGACAGGGCTTTTCCTGAGGTCACACAAGGGGAGGGATAGATTTGGATATCAGGAAAAATTTGTTCACTGAAAAGCACTGGAGCTGGCTGCTCAGGGATGTGGTGGAATCTCCATTCCTGGAAGTGTTAAGAAAATGCCTGGATATTGCACTTAGGGATGTGGTTTAGCTGTGAACATGGCGTTACCAGGTTAAGGTTGGACTCAACGGTCTTGGAGGTTTTTTCCTGACCTGAATTATTCCCTACACCTCCCGAGCTACAGTTTGTATCTTTCCCCCTTGCTAAACCACCAGGCACAAGCAAGAGGAATTTGGTTTTATAATTTTTTTAACTGTCCCACAGGCTGTGACCAGAGCACCCTTTACATCTTTGCAAGACCAAGCAAATCCCCCTCCCTGCCCTCACAGGCAGCTCAAAGGAACGAGGCTCATTCCACTCTCCTGACACGGACATGGACCAGCTGGGTGGGATTTACTCCAAGAATTTCACGGGAATGGTTGTGCTGTGCCACTGGTCCAGAGGATTTTCTCCATTCCTGTGAAGTTTTTTAAGAGCAGTTTTATTGATTTCACTGCTGGTTGGACACCTCTTGTCAAAGCAGGGGAAGTTGTTAAAATTGCTGGAAAATAATGCTTTTACCAGGACTTACAGAGGCAAACAGCCTCCAGAACAAAAGAGTGCATGTCAGTACTGGAGAAAACAACTCAGGAGGGTGGAGTGATCAAGACATGAATCTGCTCTTGTCATCTGCCAAAAAACCACTGGTTTTTTTAACCCCCAATCCAGTCAGATCCAGAATTTCTCATCCAGGCTCAGGTCCTGTGGATATCACATTTCTACTTCATTGGGATGGGAAATGTCTACGTACCCTTTGCCTGCTCAAGGGAAGGCTTAGTTTTCTCCCCCTGGACCAGCAATTTCTTGCAGTGATTGCAAGACAGGGAGAGAGGCAGAGCAGGACCCAAGCTCTTCGTGGTGGATGTCAGGGATTTAGGGAAGGCAGGATTGGGCCAGGGGTGAAAGGAGATCTTTTGGTGGGTCAGCACTGTCAGAGGGTCTACAGTGCTCACCCAACTCAAAGCAGATGAGCAATGAGGAGGGACCAAAACATTTATTTTTTTCCACAGAATAGTCTGAGCTGGAAGGGACCTTTAAAATCATCTCATTCCAACCCCCTGCCATGGGTAGGGACACCTTCCACTATCCCAGGTTGCTCAGAGCCCTGTCCAACCTGGCCTGGAACACTTCCAGGGATGGGGCAGTCACAGCTTCTCTGAGCAACCAATGCCAGGGCCTCACCATCCTCACAGGAAAAAATTTCTTCCCAATATTTGATATAGTTCCACCCCCTTTCAGTTTAAGCCATTCTCCCTCATCCTCTCCCTCCATGCCAGCAAATGGCAGTGCCCAACAACCCAAAATACAGTTCCACACTGGCTACTAAAATTAACTCTATCCTGAAATGATTCTTTCTCCACTTTTCTTATTACACGTCACACATCGAACAACCAAAACAGCGTCTCCCCACAGCCTTCTCTTCTCCATCATTTAACCTCTGAGAGGGGCTTTGAGGTCCCTGCATGAAGGGATCTTTAATGAATCATCTTTTCACACCTTTTTTCTGGAAGATGTGACACCTTCCCAGCTCAACCCCTGTCACTGCGAGCCAGACCCAGAGGATTTCCACCTCACTTTGCTTCCCTCGTATCAAAACCACAGACTTCTCACGTCAAAGCTAATAGTGACCCATTATCAGGAACACATTTGTGGAGCTCAGGGCTCCTTTTATGTTATCTGGCCGGCCAAACAGGCAATTGTGTGTAATTACAGCACACAAAAAACACCCAGCGAGACGTTAACGCGCTACCATTTATTACCCACCGCTAACTCTTGAGGCCACTTGCAGGATACAACGTGACAACTTGCTTTTAGTAAACAGCCTTGATGAAGTTTTCAGGGCAGAGGAGTGGTCATGCAGCCTCCCCTTAATGGGAACTGTCAGGATAATTTCCTCCAGGCTGGCAGGGAATTACAGGAGTTAACAGTGGGCATTATCTACCTGCCAGTCAGCATTGCCACGGTCAGCTTGCTGCCTCTCTGGAACTCCCAGGCTGCTCTCCCAGCGCCTCAACGTCCAGTCCTGATGTCAAGGACGGACAGATCAGGCTCACATTAATGCTGAGGACCACTCTCCTCCTGCCCAGCCAGCTGTCCCTTGCTGTCCCCAAACATTTCCACCATCATTCCTTAAAATGCTCTACACTTTATTCATTCCCTGTGTCTTTCTGACTGCACCTCGCTTGGCCAAGCTACAGAAATCCCAGTTTTATGGAGCTCTGAGAAGAGCCTTGAGTAACTCTGCATCCCTCTGCCAGCTGTGGTTTGGGAACCAGCGTGTGGAGCCAGGGGACCCCAAGGAGGAGAGCAGGGTCTATTCCCTGCCCGCCCGCAGGTCAACTGTGGACACACAGCTCCATCATTTAAGCCAATTTTTTCAAGGGCCTCTCAGCTGATCTGATTTAGGTGGCAAACACTGGCTTTATCTTCTCAGGGGGCCTATTTTGATGCCCTGGAAATGGAAGGGAATAATACTGCGCTCAGTCTCTCTTCCAAAGCTTAATTCAGCTTAGATTCCCGCTGTGTGCAAATGCCTCGGGAGGTTCCTAGGGCTGTGTCACAACAATCAAGCACCAGCACCTTATTCCTTATTCCCTTCTCTGCAAGACCTTTGGGAAGGATGGAGGAGAGACAGGAGAGAGCTTTTGGCTTAACTGTTTCTGAGCTGGTCAGATGGCACATCTGGTTTTTAAACCTTTGCTTTTCATGCATGTGGAAGGCTTGTTCTGTTCCAGCCTTTCCCTTTAAAGCGTATTGAAGACAAAATAAAAACATTTTCCACAACGAAGTTGGCAAGAATCAAAATAGCCAATTCCTCCATGGGCACGAGCTCTTTGCTGCTGAGAAAGCAGGGGCAGAAGTGAACTTTAATCAGGTTGTGCAGCAGCAGTGACAAAGGCACTGCGGTAAACAGCAAACCTCAATCTCCCCATGTCAGTCCTGGAAAATCAAATGCTCCAGGATCCACTCCACTGCCCTGAGATCAGGTGGCACAACGCAGGTTTTCATTCAAACATTCAAAACAGAGGGGATTTGTCCATCCTGCTCAGTGCAACATTTATTCTCTAAAACTCCTTGAAATGAGGTTGTGGTAAGGTGAGGGTCAGCTGCTTCTTCCAGGCAGATAATGATAGTACAAGGGGAAATGATCTCAAAATGCACCAGGGGAGGTGCAGTTTGGGTATCAGAAAAATTTCTTCATTGAAAGGGTGGTTAAGTAGTGGTGGAGTCATCATCCCTGGCAATATGCAAAAAAAAGAGTAGATGTGGAATTCTGAGATATGTTTAGAGGGCATGGTGGGATTTGGTTGAACTTGATGATCTCGGAGGTCTTTTCTAACCTGAATGATTTTATGATTCATGGACCATGGCATGTCCTGAACATTGCCACAAGCCAGGGAGCATGATAAAATTTAAATTAAGTTAAGTATTAGGGACAATTACAGGAGCTGCTAGAGCTGCTCTTGTTCTAGAGCTGCTCCTGCCATGGAACTTACAATTATTATCATTAGCATAATAATCACTGTTACTACTACCACTATTAGCATTACTGGCATTATTTTACCATAGGGACATATGCTCTGTAACTACTTTAAAAATGAGTCTTCTTTGCTGCTTCTTCCTGCTTGGAATTGTCCTTTCCATGTGCTACACAGAGAACAACCTGTTCCAATTCCAGAACTGACTCGGAAGCTCGTTGCCCTCATCCCTCGTAGCTTCCCAGCTGAGCACCTTGCAGGGAAATGTGGTTAAGATTTACACACAGCTAAAATAAAATAAGTCCATGGCAGACTGGGAATGGAAAATGAGAGTAGAATCCAGACTGTGTTTATCCTGATTTAAGCTGTATTTTGGTTCCATGCCAGGCGACAGCATTTCACCAAATTACTCCAAACCAGCCCGCTGTTTGTTTTACACTCTCAGTGGCGTGCTGGAGAGAGGTGCCAGGCCAGCAGCTCTCCCCACAGCATGGGCAAAACATTCCTTCCCCATTCCTGTGCATCCTGCCCTTTGGAGAAACCCTCCTGAGGAGTGGGGGGACACCTTAGGTCTCGCTGTCTGCAGGATGGCTCCTGCCCAAGATGCTCAGATCACCCATCTGCCGACCATCACGGAGAGCAAATATCCACTCCCCCTCTCCCCCTGCCTGCTGAAGACCAGTCCTCAAGAAAAACCTTCCTCCAAAGCACAAGGAACGAACATTTGTGCAAAGACTGCACCAGCCATGCTTGAAGCATCTCTTAAACCTTCCTTTATCCAAGTTCCTTTAATTCAGAGAATCACAGGATATCCTGAGTCGGAAGGGACCCACGAGGATCATCGAGTCCAACTGCTGGCCCTGCACAGGACACCCCAACAATCCCTTCATGAGCCTGAGAGCGTTTTCCAAACACTCCTTGAGCTCTGTCAGTCTCAGGGCCGTGATCATTCCCTGGGGAGCCTGTTTCAGTGTCCAGCCACCCTCTGGATGAAGAATCTTTCCCTGATATCCAGCCTAACCCTCCCCTGACACAGTTCCAGCCATTCCCTCAGGTCCTACCACTGTCACAAAGAGAAGAAATTGGTGCTGCCCTTCTGCTTCCCCTCACGAGGAAGCTGCAGACCCCGATGAGGTCTCCCCTCAGTTTTTGCTTCTCCAGGCTGAACAAATCTTAATTATTGCTTGCAGATGCTCCCATCTCTCACTGTTCAATCACTGGCAATCCCTGCCCTGGAAATGTCTCCTGACCCAAGCTAAGGTTGAACCAACAGCCTTGAAGTAAAAGATATCCCCAGCTCACTGCCAGTCCTCAGAGGCTTTCAGGGGCTTCCTGGCTGAGAAAAGAAGATGAAGGGATTTCAGCCATTTGGGTTGTTCTGCTGTTATGAGGATAATGACAGCTTTATTCCCATTGCAATCCCAGGAGCCCCTGGGATCCAGCATGTTTCCATCCCCAGCTGCTCACTGGGGAACCACTGGTGAGAATTCCCTCTACATGGAGCAGTGATCTCCGAGCAGCCCACAAGGAATCAGCTTCCAACCCCAACCCCCAACTCATTCACAGCTGAGTGACTGGAATGTGAAGCTGTAACAGCCCCTGGATTTACAGCTGTACTGAGCTGATATAAACAAAATCAAAAGTGGCTCCAGCAGTCGGATATTCCCCACCTGGGGAGAGGCTGGCATGATTGCCATGTTTAAAAAGAGGAAAAAGGACCATTTGTCATGGAAAATGAAAGCATTGCCTCACCTGTGGGAGAAGAGCAGAGTCATTTTGCTTTCATGGATTTATTGAATATATTCTGAATATTCTTGTGGTGAGCAGGGCAGGTAAGCAGCGAGCAATGGAGCTGCAGACTGAGTTCTGGCTGGCTGTTCACACCCAGCACAATATCAGTTTCTTCATCAGACATTCCTCACATTTAGAGGGACGTTTTGAGCTCAAATACTCCCAATTACAACTATGACATTATTTTTTCCACACACTCTGCTCATTTTCCCTTCAAGATTACCAAAATCTCGCCAGGAGGTTAACGTGTTCAGCTATTAATTGACAGCAGAAGTATGAAGGGCACAAACCTTTCATAAACTGCTTCAATTTGGGCTTAAATGAACATAATAATAACGATTTATCCATTTCCTACCGCGTGGCAATTTAAGGGCAACTTCAGCTTTTGGGCAGGGCATAAAGGGCTCAGAGGTAAAGCAGATTGTCAAATTTACATAAAAGATGGCATTTCCAGGCCAAAGTACAACAGAGATGGGTGCAGAATAATGAAAGAAAGACAAGCAACATGCAACAGTTCGCCTGACTCTTTGAAGGCACCGTGCTCAATCCCTGAAGTGCTTTGAAAGGGAAGATAATCTCATTTAGTGCTAATTCTGACTCCCACCCCACGAGCCCATGAAACCCAGCCTCCAGCACCCACTCGTTACCATTTTCAAACAAGCCCCTTTGTGATGCTCCCACGCCGTCCTCCTGCATCAGGAGAAGCTCCCTGAGAACCCACTGGAAAGCCACCCAGAGCTCCAGCCCTCCCCTGCACAGCCCAGGCTGGTGCAGTGCCCACAGCCCGATCCTGGCAGATGTGCCGCGACTTTCCGCGGCTCACCGTGACTAATGCCCTTGTGCTGTTTACATGGGGCCCCCACACCCGCCCTCATCCCGGCGTCCCAGGGTTCCAGATGGAGAACTCAGCTGAATTTCCCACACTGCTGGGTCAGGGTGGCTTTGTGGCTCAGCACTGAGCAGGCTGAAGTGGTGCTCTGGCGGCTGAAGCATCCCCGGGTGGCACAGTGGTACAAACTGCAGGTTGTAAATAGGAGATGGCACTGGATCGACAGCTACAGGTGGAAGTGGGAAGTTGTGGACAGACTGGGAGATTTTTGGCTTCCCCACCTGCCTCCAGTCCATTCCTCCACCTCCCACCAATGTGCCTCTCCTCTGCCACGTTCCTCTCTTTATACCCAGCAAGGCACCGACACAAAGGAGATCTACATCACACAACTCCAGGTAAGAGAGTGGAAAAGACCCAACAAGCTCAGCTCACACCTCAGCCTGATGCAGAACCATCAAATCCACCCCCAGCCTCTTCAAGAAAACCTTTGCTGATGGAGTCTGGGCTCTTGACAATTCCTGCAGTCGAAAGGTTTTCCCTTGTGCCTGAATTAAATCTCTCACTCTGCAATTTGAGCCCAATCCCCAGCAGACACAGAAAGCAGATTATTCCCTTTCCACAGCCACCTTCAACCCGTTTGAAGATTATCATCCTCTTTCCCCTCAGTCTTTTTTTTTTTTTTGAGGAAAGAACCAAAATGTCTCACAGAACTCAGCCATCAGCGTGGAGGCACCACACCAAACATCTCTGACACATCATCTTCTCCCACACGCCCTCCCACACTCTGGGCCGTGCCAGTCATCCTGCCTGGACCCAGAGCAGAGCAATCCCAGGCAGGTAACACTCCCCCACTTGGTTCACATTTCTGGCCCTCAAATCTGCTCATAACTGAGGCTGAGCGCTGCTTTCTGAGCTTGCAGGAAAGGGGAAATTGGGAATTGGGAAGACCCTGGTGTCCTGGCTTAAATCCACACCTCCCTTAGCAGAGCACTAAGCTGTGGCAGGATAACAGGGCAGCTGCCACACTTGTTAAGCTGTCTTCATGGCATCAAGCCATTAAGCACTGCAGCTCAGAATAAGCACCAAACCCCTCAGGAACGCCTGGACATGCAGGATCCCAGGCATCCTCCGTGAGGCTTTAATCTGAGCTGAAGACAAGGGAGCAATCCCAGCCCTGCTCTGCTCCTGGAGTCACTTGGTTAATGCCAGTGCCGCTCTTGCCTTTCCTCTCCACCGAAGGGTGAATTCGGCTCGGCATTACTCACGTTCAAGCACTGAATCCCCACAACGGCTTTAAGCTCCCAGCCACTTGATCCTGCTCCTCTCCCATGTCCCTTCAGATGGGGAGATACAGGAGGGTGATGCAGCATTTGCCTGCAGGAGAGTCCCTGCCAGGGCTGTGCCGAGCTCGCCGGCTCCGGCTGGCGGGGGCAGAGCCGCAGCCCCACGCTGCTGCAATCCCACCAGCCAGAGTTCTGTCAGGAGTTAAAGACCTGGGAGAATCCACCAGTGCTGAGCAGGAGCTCGGGGAGGGAAGCTGTCAGCTGGGAGTATCTCCCTGATATCACCCAACGGATCGACAGACAGTGGAATCCGCAGGCAGCCGCCAAGGAGGTGGGATGCTGGATGACTGCTTATTATGCTGAGCCAAATCCTCCTATTATTACCTCCTGTGCTACCTGTCTTCTTTTAATGTATTCAAGTGTTGTCTCTGCTAGAAGCACAGCACAGCTCTGAGAGGGAATTCCTGTCCCACTCGTCTCTCATGCCTTGCCTGTGTATGTTCCAATATCAATCACTTATTTGCTAATGGGATCTTTTATTAGGTATCTGTGTATGGCACACAGCGGTGGCAATCTCCAGTCAATTCTCCCAGCAGGATAATAAACTCAGGCTGCCTCTGGCCCCTGGAGCACACCACAAGCTCCGCCAGTGATCCCCTTCCTCTTAAAACCCAGGATAAATCATCTATACATCAACTCCGAGTCGTTTCTGAACTCAAATGAGATTTATCCCGAATTCACTCTGCAACACAAACTGACAGACTCCACATCAGTGATAGAGCAACCCTTTACAACCTGGTGATTTCCAGCAAAATGACAGTGCAGGGACACAATCCCTACAGTGCTTTCTGTTAAGAGGGCATATTGGGAAAATAATGGACTCCTTTTAAGGGGGAATTACACCATGGGTTGGCCCGTTTGGCCCACTAAGAGCATCACACATCCTGTCTCCTTCCTAATCACATTATGAGAGAGAGTAGGAGGGGAAAACTGTCTGCCCAGCTGGTTCCTACCCTGCCTTCTCCATTCTATCCACGCCTGCTGGAACTCAGGAGCGCTAAACTGGATTTAGTGAAAAGAGCCTCCCTGCTGAGCACAGCAAAGAGCAGCCTGTGATTTACAGAATCACCAGCTTGCTCCTCCAGGCTGCTACTGACCTCAGGGAAAAGCACCCCAGAGAAAACACAGCAGCTGCTCCTGCTGTGGAGCAGGACAGAGACAAAGCCCAGAAATCCCCAGCAGCACTTAGACCACATCCTCCCCTAATGCCAGCACGGAGCTCTCCTGGGATGAGCAGGAGTCCAGCTGGAGTGGCCCTTCAGCCACTCCCATCTTGGCATCTCCGCACCCAGGGAGAGTTCAGTGGCAACAGCACAAATCCCCAGGAAATCTTAGGCAACATTTCCAGCTCAAGAGGCATAATCAGCTCCTAAGAGACACTCTACACACAGCAGCATCCTGGAGAGGATGGGGTGATTGCAGGAAGAGGTGCCAGCAGCACGAGCGCGGCAGCTCGCAGAGGATTTGGACCTCAAAAAACCCAAATGTTCATGGCTCAGCAATGTTCAGCCTGGCACAGCTCCTGCCAAGCAGGCAAGAGGAGGCTCCTAATGCTCTGTCAGGGAAATGGCAGCACTTGGTGCTTCCTGGAGCACCCTTCAGGCTCGGGGCACTGTGCAGATGTGGACACACAGAGCCCGGGGTGTCACCTGCGAGGGTGCTGCAGCTGGAGAAAGGGAAGCAGAAAGCAAAGGAGTGTTTGGCTCAAGGTCACCATTTCACTGACAGGCCCAGAAAAGCTCTGGCTGCAGCCTCAACAACACACCCAAACACACCAAACTCTTCGCTAAAGCCCTGCACAACCTGAGCAGAATCTGATGTCTCAAAGACTTTGAGCCTGGCAAAAGCGAAAACTTCCCTTCCTCAGAAAAGAGCAACTTTTGAATCAAAGAGTTAAAATTGCAGAAAAAGCAGCGCCGATATTAACTAAACCAGGAAACTGTTGTGAACATGAGAACTGTCAGTTCTCAAGGTATGCAAAAGGCTTTATTGTTATTCAGACTCCAAATTTCACGTGGTAAGTGATGGAAGAATATAAATGTTAAAATGTTCACCGGCAAATGAAGTTCTCCAGTCTTATCTAAATGAAACTGCTACAGTTTCCCATCAAAATGTTGTCAGAAATTCTACACCCTTACAAAATATTTGATTCATAACATCAACTTTTTCTTTTTTTTTTTCTTTTTTTTTTTTTCTGCTGGGAAACCTGGATCTCCTCCCTGTGCAAGAGAGGCTCTACAGAATTTTAGGAGCTTAAAATAACCCACCTTGTGTGTGTGCACTGTCCATGAAGTACAGAGAGCTCCTGTAGCACAGGGCAATCTTTCCAGGGGGAAGATCTTCGGGACACAACAAGATCTTTGAAGGTCCCTTCCACCCCAGAATGGGAGATTTTCAGGGAGAAAAAAATAAATGCTGTGAGTTGAGAAAGGAGCTTTATCCCCATGGGTGGGAAGCACACCAGGAAAGGTGCTTTCCATCCATGCAAACTGGAGACAACACTGAACAAAGCCTCTTGAAAACATCCAGGGATACAAATCCTGGAATCATTAAGACTGGAAAACATCTCTGAGACCATCAGGTCCAACCATCAACCCAGCACCCAAGTGCCACCTCCACTCATTTCTTGAACGCTCCCAGGGATGGCGACTCTGCCTCTTCCTTGGGCAGCCTGTTCCAATGCTTGACAGCCCTTTCCATGAAGAATTTTCTGCCTAAGATCCAACCTAAACCTCCACTGGCACAACTTGAGGTCGTTTCCTCTCATCTCACAGGTCTGCTCACTGTGGATGCTCAGCAGCCTGGGCAGCACTCACTCTGCTATAATAAACCCCACAAAACTCTGCAACTGCTGTTTTCTGTCAGAAAACACTGACACGGAGGGGAGATGTCTCAAAAATTTAACGCAGATCTAACAAACTCAGCACCCCTGCAAGTTCTTGCCACCAGCTCGGAATATTCATCAAGCCTAGAAATGAGAGGACAGCTCAGGTGCTTCACTCTGATCAGCCTTCTGCAGGCAGGTCCAGAAAGGAAGGGGAGAGAGAGCAGAGATGCATTTGTAGAGTTTTACTCCAGTCCTTAGCGCTGCACAAATCACAGAATCATCAGCTGGGGTTGGGAAGGACCTTGAAGATCATCCAGTTCCAATGCCCCTGCCATGGACAGAGACACCTTCCACCAGACCAAATTTTCCAAAGCCCCACTCATGTTAAGCTGTCCTTAACCAAGCTCTGAAGCTTGACTGACCTTATAAAAGCCAAGCACAGGGTGTAAGGCAGCAAAGACAACACAAGCCAAACTCAGATGAGACAACCAAAGAGTGTAAGGTTCTCCTGAGGGCCCTCAGGCTCTTGCTCTGCCTCCTTCCCACCTCCAAAAATTGCCAGAAGATATTGAAAAAAACCACCACCGCAAGCCTCCCATGCAGCTGTGCAGTCTCCTTTTGCCCTCATTCTCTGTCAGCACTGCCGTTGAGCAGGTGTAGCACCACGGGCATTGCCCTTCCAAGACAGGCAGGGTATAAAGCTTAAAACAAAAAGACAGTCCCAAAATGCTTGTCTGTGTTCCTTAATTTAAGAGATTTTAATCTTTCATGACGGTCAAACAGCAGTTGTGCCAAAGCAGGGCACGAGGCTGCCTCTGTCGAGTGGAAACAGCAGGGGAAATCAAACACAGATGTGAACTCCAGCTTTTGAGCTGGATCCAAACAGCTCCAGCACGGTTTAGGGATGTCCGTCTCCCAAACTGATTCAAAATACAGCACTTTCAGCCTCCAGCTTCACCAAAATCAAGGAAAACTGCTTCATCTTCCCACCACGTGAGCAACTCGCAGGTCCCAGCCCAGGCAAACTGTCCTTGGCCCGTCCAAATCAGCAGCAACAGTCATCCCAAAAGCCTTTTAGAGCCTTTTTCCACTGCAAAGGAGCTGTGCCCACACCAGGGTTACAAATATTTCAAGCTGCCAGGGCCAAAGGCTCCAGAAAGGAGATTTATAGCAATAAATAATATTAATGACACAGGCGGACGGAGCTTCTTGTCCTGAGAGCTCCAAAGGCACATGAAAAACTGCACTATAAATGTCACCACCGCAGACACCAACGATGACGAGATGCCACCTCTGGGGACGGGAGGCAACGTGGGCTTGTTCAGAATGAGATTTGGGAAGGAAAGCGAGGGAATGAGGGGCTGGATGAACACAGCCCTGCAAGCTCACAGGGCAGGAGATGGGTCCCAGCTGGTTCAGCCTCGGTGATGCTCCCCATCATCATCAGACCCTGGGATGTGAGGGATTCAGGAGATCTCCAAGCCCCAGTTCTCCCCCAAGCACAGCCAAAGGACTCATCCTGATGCTCATGAGTGGGCTCGAGGCCGGGAAAAAAATGAGTTGGGAAAACATAACCCAACCAGCAGCCAGAGGAGATGGAAAAAGGGAGAAAGAAGCAATTTTAGGCCTAAACCCCAGCGGAGCAGCTGTGAGTTTAGTTGCAGATATAATAAAACATGCCTGGGGGAATGAAGCTGTATCCTCCTGCAGCCAAGCCCACTCTCAAATGCAAAAACACGTGCATGGATGGTAAAGGGATGACACCCACCCTGTGTTATCCAGAGAACACCCAAACACCTGGAGCTCAGGGAGCAGCAGCATCTGGCCACGTCAAATTAACCATTTTTTTTCCAGGCTGCTCAATTAAATAATACCAAGCACTGTGTGAACATAAAGTCTACATAAGAAAAACTTCTGCTTTAGCCAAGGCAAAGATTCCTTTGCTTTTCCCACAATGACTGATCCTCTGCCCACTTCCAGGAGATGGATCAGCAGAGGACCTTCACCAGCAGCTCAGCTGCACATCGCTTCATTCCAGACTTTGCCTTGAAAGCCTACCCGCAGCAGAAATCCCAATTTATTTTCCCCAGACATGCAACCCCCCCAAAACCTTCACAGGGTATCTCGGAGACCTTCCCATGCCAGGCAAGACTCACTCATCAATCACAACTGCAGGAGCCAGACCCTAAAGCTGCTGGAGCTTGGGCTGAAGGGTGAAGCCCTGCTGCTGGCAGGACAGAGCCCAGGGCAGGTGAGAAATCCCACCTGGCCACCTTGAGAAGGCTGGATACACTCCTGGAGAGCACCAGCCCAGCAGCTGCCTCCCTGCCCGCTTTGTTTATGGTGGGAAGACAAGGAAACAACAGCCCTTGGAAGAAGGTGGGCGCAGGGATTCCAGGATCAAAGCAACCAGCTGCTTCCAGACCCCTTCCAAGCAGGAACACACTCCCAGTCCTACCTCTGAGCATCCTTCAACCAGAATATCTCTACCTGAGATCACACAGTTGGTGCCTCTCTGCAGAGGACCAAAAAGCTGCTCTGCCCAACATCCCAGAGCCCGTTTCCCAGCCCTGTGGTGGCTGGGCCTGTTCGGGGCCCGGGCAAACACAACCAACACTGTGTCTTTAAAACCACTTCAGTGCAGATGTTGTTTCCATGGTAACTAGTGGACCAAATACATTAGTGTTTCTAATAATAAACCAAACCTTCATCTTGGAAAATGTGATCCCCCCTCTCCCTTTACCATCCTCACCCTTCCTTTCTTCCTTTCCCCTCCCCATCTGCCGAATTAAGCCAGCATTTAACAAGCAAGCCATAATTAGTAAATAATTGCAAGGGCCCAGTAACTCCCAGTGCCCAGGCAGATGGAGAAGCTTTCGGTGGAGGAGGGGGTGGCTTTGCTCGGTGAACCTGGGAACTGTCCAAAAAGGGATGAACTACTCAAGAAAAAAAAAAAAAAAAGAAAGAAAAAAGAAAAGAAAAGAAAGAAAAAGAAATCCAAAAGCACAAGGCAGAAGAGAGGAGTCTGCGAAGCATCTTTTGCCCACCCCAGCACCGTCTTCAGTGCCCTAGCACCCTCCCCGCGCTCTGACTCAGGGTGCAGCCGCCCAGCGATAATTTCTAGGAATCTCGCACTTTTTTTTTTTTTTTGCTTTCCGAAGGCTCCGTCCGAGACGCGGCACCGACTTCGTGTCCCCGACAAGCGACCAAAACTTCACAACTCCTCTCCTCCACGCTCCCCAATTCCAGAGTGGGAACCCCCCCACACAGCCCACACCCTCCAAAACTGCGTGGGGTAGCGGCAAGGACGCCGAGGCGGGGATGGAGACACGCGGGGAGGGAGGCGGAGCGGGGCGATTCCGCCCCCTCACCCCCACAAAATGAGCCACGTGCGGAGATTCCGTGCGTGGGGAGCCCACGGGAGCGAACACGCCTGCGGAGGCCGGCGGCTCCCCACGTTTCGCGGGATTCACGTCCGAAGGCGCAGCACGGGAATGGAAGGATGGATGGGGAGGACGAGGGGAGCAGCGCGGCGGCACCCGCGATGTCCGTGCGTGCGTGTCCCCAAAGCTGCGCTCAGGGTCGGGGGGAAGGGGAGAGGAAGGACGGCGGGGAAGGAAGGGGGAGGGTTATGCAAAGCCTCTCACGCTGTGTCGCCACGGTCCCGGTGACACCGGACTGCAGCAGCAGCAGCAGCGGCGCTCGGGGCTGTCCCCGCCGCGCCTCCGCGGTACCCGGGAGCCGCGCGNGCTCTGACCCCTTCACCACCTCCCCTCCCCACGCGTGTGAACGGCCCCCTGCAGCCCCCGGGCTGCCCGGTCTCACGACCGNCGGGGATGCTCCGCTGCATCCCGGTCGCGTCCCCTTCCCTGCCGCTTGATTCCGCCCTGTCCCCCGTGTGTCCCCACGCCTCCCCGGCCCCTCCGCTCCTCCCTCCGCGGTGCCGCCGGCGGGACTCACCATGTCGGGGCTGAGCTGGGCTAAGATGGCGAAGGCGGAGAGCCGGTCACACAGGCACTTGGTCCGGGAGGCGTCGAGCGGGACCGTTCGGCAGCCGCGCCAGGACCAGGCGCCGGGCGGAGAGGCGGAGGCGGAGGCTCTGCTGGAGGGAGGAGAGCAGGGAGGGAGGGACGGGGCGGCGGAGCGGGGAGAGAGGGAGAGCGGCCGTCAGGGCGGGCGGGGAGCNTACACACCTCCCTAACCCTATAGCTCACCTATGCCATGTGTGCACACCTAATTGCACAGCCTCATCCCACAAAGCCACTGCACAGGTGTACAACCCTATTGCCCCTCATATCCCATATACACCTCCCTGACCCTATAGTCCTGCCCCACATATTCCATGTATGCCCCCTTACCCACAAAACCCCATCCTACGTATCCCACATACACCTTAATCCTACAGCCCTGCCCCACATACCCCAGATACACCTTCTTAATCCTATAGCCCTTTTCCACTCATCCCACATACACTTTCTTAGCCCTATGCCCAGCCCCACAAATCCTGTATCCACTTCCTGAAGCCTACAGCCCTGTCCCACTTGTTCCATGCACACACCCTTAACCCTACAGCTCTGCCCCCTTTATCCCACACACCTACACACAACTTTCCACCCAGCACGTGCATGCACAACCCTATAGCCCTGTGACACCCACCACATCTGTCCCTATGTGGGACATGGATAAATTGATCCTATAGCCCTATCCCTACACCTCCCCATCCCTATACCCCTGTACCATGAATCCCATTTATGGATATAACACTACAGAGCTAAAATACACCTTGCTCCCCCCACAATCCCATCCCTCACCCCATACACCACAAACCCCCTGCCCCACTCCCCATACAGATGTGTACAGACCTCTCCCAGCCACAGGAATCCCAATTTGCAGCTCCACCCCTCCCTCGTTCCCTCTCCTCCCTGTTCTCTGTGGCCAGGACTTCCAAAGGCCAGGCCAGGACCCTCCTCAGCCCTTCCCTGCATTCCCAGAACTCTGGGCATGGCAGGGATGTTCATTCCTCATGGCCAGAGGGACCTGAAGACATCAAAGGGACAAATCCCTGCTTTCTCCTGGCATCCTTTCAGGCTGGGGAAAAGCAGCAGAATGGGAAAGGGGCCATGGATGGGGAAAGTCTCCATGGGCTTCATCCCACAGGGACGGTTTCAGCAGGAAAAATTATTGCAGCAACATCTCTGTGTGAGCACAAAGGGCTAAACCAGGGAAAAGGGGAATCTCCTGCTCTGCCTCATGTGCTGGGACAGTGGGGACCCAAAAAGTGCAGTCATTTTCCACTCATTGCTTCTGTGCCTTGCCCAGGCATGTCTGCTGGGTGGATATGGTCACGCAGGGAGTGCAGATGCAGAGAGCAAGTGCAGAAATGCAATGGATGGGGAGAAGGTCAGTATCCCTGTGGATAACCTCAGCTTCACAGGAGCCCGAGAAAGGATGTGGAGGCAGAGCAAAAGGGCCATCTGCCTTCACTGAAGGGACACGGGGAAAGATATCCCATCGTCACAGCTGACCATCCTCAGAGGAGGGGACCTCGGCAGCAATGCCAGCAGCGAGCCCACAGCAGCTCCAGATGGAGCCAAGCTGCTCAGCAGCCTTGGGTGCATCACAGATGGCCTGGACAGCTCTGTGCTGCTGGCTCCAGAGACCTGCCCTGAGTCACAGACAAGTTCTCTGCAGGTCTCAGCTTGGTGCAGGCTCTGACCTGCTCCTCACGCGATGGTTCTGAGCCTCTCTCCATCTCCCTGTGCCACCACGGGCTGGAGACCAACAGGATGACAGAGCACCAGCACATCCTGCTGTCATTATCTACTCAGATCCTGTTTAACACGTGGCAATGAGCCTCCCCAAATTATTTCTGGTTTGGGTTAAAGCACTGTTCATAGTTTAAAAAAAATTAAATCATGATTTAAAAAAACAGATTAATTTTACTGTAGAAATTGTGAGCAACACACAGAATATTTTTTTTTTTCCTAAATGTCTGGACCCTACTCAATATCTGGATGCCCATCCCTGGGAGTGTCCAAGGCCAGGTTGGATGGGATTTGGAGCAACCTGGTCTAGAGGAAGGTGTCCCTGCCCATGTCAGGGGGTTGGAACTAAATGATCTTTAAGGTCCCTTCCAACCCAAACCACTCTGTGATCTCGTGGTTCTCTGTCCATTCATCTCATGGGACATAAATCTGTCTTCTCTGGATCAGCAGCTCTTCACGTGACCTTCCCTGAGCTGTCACATCATCTCATGGAGACTTTCAGACCCTGGCATTGTTCTTTGCTCTCTTTCATGCACCTGCTGACATCCCCCAACACCATTCTTGGAAAGGACCAGGAGATCAAAGGCCAGTCTCAGGGGAAATCTGAATTCTGTATTCTCCCCTCTATATCCTGTTCCTATTTCCAGGGTCTGCATTATTGAGTTGTTCTGTTTATCCACTGTCACCGAGAAAAATGCTTTATTTATGATGTGTACAAACAATGACAAATTCCCAGACTCCAACAACCAGCTCTGGAGTCTCCTAGAAAGTATTAATTTAGCTTGACAAAATCTATTTTCCATAACTTGATTGCTATTAATGCCTCTGTTTTAATGAGCGTGCTGTTACTCAATTAGAATCATCATATTACCCACAATCCCGAAATTTTTGGATCCCATTTCAGATGGATATCGTGCCTAAAACACAGTGAGGCTGCTGTGCTCCCACACACACGTGCTCCTCTCTCCAGATTTGGGGAACTCTTCCACCTTGCTTTTCCTGAAGAGCAATGATCCCCAATTAGTCTTAACCTGCTCGTTTAAAATCCTTTGCGTTCCCAATTGCTCTGTCTCGCTGCTCTCGCTATATGGGATGATGTAGAGCAGGTTTTCCAGCCGCTGGTGTAATGAAGAGTATTTCATTAGGCTGGGAGGTGGATTAAGGAACCAGGCTCTCTTCCAATTACAGAATACAGGCGTTTATTGGAATTCCTGCATTATTATAAATAAATCTGTCATCTCGAGCTAGCAACAAACCAATACCATCAGGATTTATTAGGGGTTTAGTAGGCTCTAAATTTTCCTTTTTATTCGGTTTTTGCTGTTCTGAAGAATAAAATTCCTACACCTTTCTTTTTTTTCTCTTGTGTTTTTCAAGCTTTTAATTTGCATTGCTTGCTGTCAATTTATCCTCTGTCCACAATTCCACAACAGCTTTTTCTTTCCCTCTGGAACAGACTGTTGTGGGGGGGTTTTTTGTAGGTATTGGTTCATTTGGCTTGCTGTGGGGGTTTTTTGTTTGCTGAGCGTTTTCTAGTGCTCTGTTTATCTTTTTCATTTATGGGTTTGAGGATATCTAGAAAAAGCGCTTTTAAAAGGCTCCTAATTACAGAATTTTGGAATCACAGAATGGTTTGGATTGGAAGGGACCTAAAGGATCATCTCATTCCAACCCCCTGCCATGGGCAGGGACACCTTCCACTAGACCAGGCTGCTCAGTGTCCCATCCAGCCTGGCCTTGGACACTTCCATGGATGGGACACCCACAGTTTCTCTGGAAAACTTGTGTCAGCACCTCTCTGCTCTCACAGGGAAGAATTCCTTCCCAACATCCCATCTCATCCTGCTCTCTCTCAGTTTAAAGCCATTCCCTGTCACTCCATCCCTTGTCCAAAGTCCCTCTCCAGCTCTCTTGGAGCTCCTTTGGGTGCTGGAAGGGGCTCTGAGATGTTCCTGGAGCCTTCCCTTCTCCTGACTAAACAACTCCAGGTCTTCCAGCCCATCCTTTCATCCTTAACTCTATCCTTAGCTCTTATTTTTTTTTTTTTTTTGTGTTTAAGCAGCCTTTCCCAACAAAGAGAAATGTTTAAATCTTCCATTCTTACAGCATCAAATTTGTGTACATTGCCACACAGAGACATCCCCTGCCCCAAGGAACCTGAACTCTCCTTCAAATATTGCCCTCACATCACTTCCAATGCCAAAGTCCAGCTCTACTCATTTACTAATTTTCAAAGTACACTAGGACAGATCTGGGCCATACAGCAACAGAAGTAACCTCATCCAAAAGGAAAGAAAAAAACAGGAAGGAAAATAAATCAGAAAACCAACAAGAACAGGAAACCCCAGGGAAAGTATCAGAAAACAAATAACACTCCCCAGATGCTGTGCCTGGTCTCACACTCCCATGGCAGAAAAGCTGAGAGAACAGCACTGAATGCAATATCAGGATAAAAATCTATCCAGGGCCAAAGCCACACTTGGCACAGCCTGAAATCCATTTCTAGATGCACACAGAAGAGTACACAGCGATATCGAGGCAAGAAAAAGATTAAAAATTAAAATAACCACCTTTTGCTTTTCAAAGACCTGGTCTGGTGCCTGCTTATTTATCCTGTTGGACTCAAAGAAAGCAATTGGATCAAAGCCATCCAGTCCTTGCTTTAAAAGCTGCTATAAATCACCTAAAGGATGGGTGCTGTGGATGTGCTGAGTCAGGAGCTTGGTGTAAATCACCTCAGAATAAGTCCAGCTACGCCATTTAATGGGAAATGAAAATCTGGCCCTCATTACTACCAGTGATTATTAATTAATTAGACATTACCAGTCATTAAACCACTCAAATGCTCCAAAGACCATGTCCGTTCCTCTGGTTTTAATCTCCTCAGAAGAATAACTTTTCTTTCATCCTTTCCTTCCTCGTTGCAGATCTCCCTAATTACCTCTTCTCTTTGCCCTGCAGCCCTTTGGAGGCGAACACCTCTGCACCCTTTGGGGATGGAGCTTGGAGATGGGTTGGGAAAACCTGTTCGGAGCTAGGAGGACATGGCAGAAGAGCCACCAGCCTCTACTCACTGATTCCCAGTGTGGATGTGGAATCCTGGAGTGGTTTGGATTTTAAAGGGTCTTAAAAGATCACCTTGTTCCAACCCATACACCTTCCACTGTCCCAGGTTGCTCCAAGCCCCATCCAACCTGGCCTTGGACACTTGCAGGGATGGGGCAGCCGCAGCTTCTCTGGGCAACCTGTGCCAGGGCCTCACCACCCTCACAGGGAGGAATTTCTTCCCAATATCCAACCTAAGCCTGCCCTCTGTCACTTCAAAATCATAACCTCTTTTTGGTCACTCCATCCCTTGTCCAAAGTCCCTCTCCAGCTCTCCTGGAGCCCCTTTAGCCACTGGAAAGGGCTCTGAGGTCTCCCTGGATCCTTCTCCAGGTGAACATTCCCCGCTCTCCCAGCCTGGCTCCAGCACAGAGTGGCTCCAGCTCTTGGAGCATCTCCGTGGCCTTTTCTGGGCTTGCTCCAGCAGCTCCCTGTCCTCCTGCTGCCGGAGGACCCCAGAGTTGGATTTGTTGTTCCAGGTGGGGGTCTCACGACTGCAGGTGGGGTCTCACAACAATTCCTTGTGATTTTGGCTGTTTGAGCCTGTCCAGCATCACCTGCTGCAGATCCCACCCTCAATACCACTAAGAGAGATCTTACAGGATATCTCTGTGGTCCAGGGAAACACATCTGGGGGAGTTTGGGTCTTGCTGATTGCAGATACCTGCTCAGATAGTGTCTAGCTCAACCATCAAGTATTACCAAAAGCCTCATAGTTCAGGGCAGACTTGAAATCCTAAACAGTTCAATCGCTGGATTTTGCCATGTAAAGATTATTTCACTGGCAGGAGTTCAAATTACCAAGCAGATATATTGAGAAAGGACCTGTTTCACATCTGAATGCAAAATTCATTCACTGTGGGCCTGATTAAAAACTCTGGAAGACAAAGGGCCATTAATGAACAGGTCCATAAGGGGGGGAATATTTGTGTGTTGGTGTGTGCCTGCCTGTGGGTTCAGGTTTCATTTGTAAATCTGTAGAAAAGCCTTTGATTCTGCCAAAAAACACACTGGATTTGTGCTGGGAAATCTGTGCTCAAAGCTCAGAGGCAAAGAAAAAGAGCAGAATTTGAGTTCTTCACAAATATTGAATCCAGGTACACTAATAAGGGAGCAGAATTATTTCCAGGCAGTCTCCAGAGCGGAGGGAAGAAAGAGGAAACTCCACTAAAGGGAAAACGTGGGCAGAATATTAGAGGAGAGTGTAGTCAGAGTGATTACAACCCAGTCAAAAAGGAATTGTAGGAACCCCCAAGCCAGACTGGTGTAAAAAACGTTGTGCTGGGAGGGTGATCAGGGAAGCGACTGACAAGTTGGTTCTGTCTCCAACGTCTGCGGTCAGATTTATCTCCGGTGTAATTCCAGCGATGCTGCACAGGAAAATGTCTCACCATATGTTACGACATGACTCTGAACATTATTCGAGCACTTGATGGGGAAAAGCAATTAAGCACTGTCTTGTAGATTTAAACAGGAGCTAAGCACATGCTTAAGGACTTTCTCAGACAGAAACGCGGCTCTAAATGGGAATTTGCACAAATAGAGAGCTTTTGTGGTGGGAAGAGCCACGGAGGTTTAAAAGTTGGGGTAAATATTCGAGATTCGAGAAATACAAGGAACCTCCAGACGTTTTTTTTCCAACCCCAATTATTCTGTGGTTCCCTGACTGTTCTTGTTTCATGTGGGCCATTCCCCCTTCTCCAACCAGTCGAGTGCTTGGCACGGGTCCAGCTGGCAGACTGATTATTAATTTGGAGAACAAACCAGAGATGAAGTCAAAGTTAATCCTTTTTGTGGGATTCCCAAAAGCAATTTTCATTTCCAGCCAAAGGCTGCCCCAAAGCGCCTTTCGGACACTTTGGCTCTGCACAATAGCCCAGGACACACAGAAAAACCCCTGCAATCATATTTCTGCAAAAAGTGTGTCAGAGTCACTGTTTGTGCAGGACCTCGGGGCTGAATTAAAGAGTGGATGGTTCCTAAGAGAAAGGGACATGAAAAGGTTTGCAGCTTTTGAAAAAACAAAAGAAAATAGGCTGATTAAAAATAAAATAAAATAAATCTTTGATTGGCTGCTCGAGCAGTTACAAAGGATCTCATGCCAGAGAGGTAAATGCTGAAATTCATTAAACACTAAGCTAAGGATGGTTTTAAATCAATCTTTAACACTGCAGCTTCTCGGAATGTTTTGGACACCCTCAGTACTGAAGCAGTGATCGTGCTTTGCTTAGTTGAGACTAAGAACTTCCTAAGAACTAAATAAAACCAGCAAAATTCTTTCACAGGGGTCATTCTGTTATCCAAGAGATAATTTTCCCTTTCTGTGATCAATCCACTGGTTCAAAGCCAGGCTGAGCTCTCAGTTATGCTACTGAAAATCCTGTGAGACATCTCACACATCCAGCAAGGCAGTGTAGGCTTATTGGAGCAGAACCAAACCTCCTGGAGAAATCCTGCACTTCTGAGCCTCTGAATTTGAAATGTAGGACAAGTTTGGTAAATTTGTGTAACTCAGACTGAAATCTGAAGCTCCAGTGAAATAAAAGATTGACCAGCAATTTCCCTACATTTATTTGAGGAAATAAAGTGTCATCAACCTTATTTAGCTCAAAGCCAAGGAAGCCAAACGTGTCCTGGGCTCCGGGGCTGGATCCTCAGTGGTGTGGACAGATCAAGGGAGAAGATTCTTCCCCTCTGCTCTGGTGAGACCCCATCTGGAGTACTGATTTCACTTCTGGGATGCTCAGCACAGGAAGGACATGGACCTGTTGGAATTAGTCCAGAAAAGGCCATGGAGATGCTCCGAGGGCTGGAGCCCCTCTGCTCTGGAGCCAGGCTGGGAGAGCTGGGGGTGTTCAATCTGGAAAAGAGAAGGCTCCAGGAAGATCTCAGAGCCCCTTCCAGGGGCTCCAGGAGAGCTGGAGAGGGAGTTTGGATGAGGGAATGGAGTGACAGGACAAGGGGAATGATTTAAAACTGAAAAAGGAGAGATTCAGCCTAAATGTAAGGAAGAAATTCCTCCCTGTGAGAGTGATGGGACCCTGGCAGAGGTTTCCCAGAGAAGCTGTGGCTGCCCCATCCCTGGAAGTGTCCAAGGCCACGTTGGATGGGGCTTGGAGCAACCTGGGATAGGGGAAGGTGTCCCTGTCCAGGGAATGAGATGATTTGGAAGGTCCCTTCCAACCCAAACCATTCTGTGAGAAGGAAACTGAGGCACACAAAGGAGATACACACCTGGAGGAGGGCACTAAGAACTCTGATATTTGGAATAAACAGAGAACAAATACATCTGGACATCCCTCCCTGGTGAGTCTCCTGGTTTCTCCACAGCAAGCAAAACAAATCACACTGTAAAGCTTCCTGCTCAACTACTCAGATTCCTCAGTTTCCATTCAGGTTTTGCTTGTCACCTTTGGATGTCCTTTTTCACCCCTCTGCTCCAGGAGCACAGGCCTGGAACTGAACAGAACAATATTCTGTCAGTCTGAAAGGATCAATAATCAGAGTAGCAGCTATTGTTAAATTAGCTCTTTAGGAAAAAAAAACAATGAAAATGGAAAATATGGAAAAGGATGAAAAAGCATACTCTTGATCCAGTTGCTTGGTGCAAGGAAAATGACACCAGAGCAGGAATATTAATTTGATTTTATTTTTAAGACATCCCCTAATGCGAGGTGATTTGGGGTGATTTCCTTTGAAACTGACAGAAGCAGGATTAAGATCACAGTGATTTAAGAAAAGATTCATGACCTGTGGGAAATTAGGAATATTTGGGATTTTCTTTTTACGTGTGTGGGAGAGTGGGACAGCAAAAGATGTCACAAGGTGACAAGCAAGCCCTTTGCCCAGCTGGGAATTCATGAGCACAGCAAACTAAGTTGGAGCATTTTCAGGGGACGGGGTTACTTTCTGTCTGCAAATTAGCTCCAGAAAAAAAAAAGAAAAAAAGAAAAACAAAGAATAACCAGCCCATATGCAGCCTCCAGTCTGAAGCCTTAATTAACATAAACAATGTTCAGATGCACAAAGAAATAGATATTACTGCTGAAATAAAGCATATGGCTGGCTAAATACCCCCAAGATTATCTGGAGATAATCTTTGCAGGCACCAGAAGTGCAGCTGATGCTGAGCTCTAATGATTCTCATCACAAGGCCAGGCCATCCCAGCGGAGAGGGAGCTCAGCACTTCCCACCATCACTGGTCCCCTGGATTTGGATTCTGCCTTTCAAACCCAGAGATTTTGGCAGGGAATTAATGAGCACTTTCTCTCTTCACAACCCTGCTCCACTGCTCCAGAAGAAGGCCTGAAATACAGGAACCATCTCTGGAAGGAGAAACTCGTACCGTGGCTTGGTCTCCAAGGAGCTGCTTCAATGAGGGCTGGGTTGGATGGGGCTTGGAGCAACCTGGTCTAGTGGAAGGTGTCCCTGCCCATGGCAGGAGGTTGGAACTGGATGATCCTCAAGGTCCCTCCCAACCCAAACCATTCAGTGGTTTTATGGTTCAGTGCACAAGGAATGGTGGGATGGGGGAGAAATTTGCCCCTGGGCCCACAGCCAATTTCCTTGTCCTCCCCTGCCAAACTTCTTTTCCAAAGGCGGTCACAGGACAGATGTTTCATTGGGATGAGCCCCCAGAAGGGCTCCTCTGTCCCACACAATATTCTACTGAACAATCCTGAACGTGTCAGAATTTTGATACAGGTGATGCGATGCCATGGACTCGACAGAGAAGAAATGGAGGAACCAAAGGCACTCAGCCTTGTGTGCTTGGTCTTTAAATTGAAAACGAATGTGGAAATCCCTGTGAGGTATCACCATATCCCAAACCAGTTCAAAAGCCCCTGATCATCAAACCCAGGGCAATATTCCTTCCTGACCCATCCTAGGAAGTGTCCAAGGCTGGGTTGGACAGGTCTTGGAGAAACCTGTGACAGTGGAAGGTGTCCCATGGCAGGGGCTCGGAACTGGGTGATCTTGAAAGCCTCTTCCAGCCCAACCATTCAGTGGTTGAATTACCCCGTTTTTAGGGGTTGTTCAATAATTACAAATCTGGTCTCTTCTACAGCATCAAATTAAGATCAGAACTTGAAGTGTCATGAGGGGGTTTTTTTGTTTATTTTGGTCTTGGTTTTGCTTTTCAGGTTTTTTGGGGGTGTGGTTTTTTTTTTTTTGTAAGGCATATTTGAAGACATTTTGTCTTGTGGACTTTTTTTTTTTGCCCCTTAAAAAGATGGCATTTTCAAGCTCCTCTACAGAACCCTGTGAAATAGAAACAGAAAAGCCAACAGCTCCCTATAATCCCTTGGTTTCATGGCTTTAAGGGGAAAAAAGGAAAATCATTCTCATATTTAGCCACACTGCAAACTCTGGTATCATCAGGTCAGCTCATGGCAGTGGCTGCAGAAGATGACCTTGGACTGCTTCCATAGCATCATCAAATCATGGAATTGTTAAGGCTGGAAAAGCCTTCCCTGGGCAGCCTTTTCCAGTGCTTGAGCACCCTTTCCATGAAAAAATTTTTCCTAATATCCAATCTAAATCTGCACTGATACAGCTTGAGGCTGTTTCCTCTCATCCTGTCATTTTTTACCTGGGAGAAATATCTAACACCCACCTCACTTCAAGCTCCTTACAGTCTATTTTCACAACAGATCAACGTTTTATTTGTCCAAGTCTTTATCCTCTGCTCTTAAATTTCTTATTGTTATCCAGAGCCAAAAACACCTTTACAGCATTTCTGGGATCCCTTAATGTAAGCAGTCCAGGCCATAACTCCTAGATTAGGAGTTATGAGTAAGATTACAAATAAGATTTACAACTAAAAAGAAAATGTATAAGATTCTAAATAAATCTTATAAATAGATATATTTTGGGGCAGAACTGTCCTGCTGGATCTTTTCTGCTACACCAGAGTATCAGAACAATAAAAGTCATAGAATCATCAAATCGTTTGGGTCGAAAAAGAGGTTCAAGTCCCACTGTTAACACAGAACTGCAAAGCCTGCCTCTAAACCATGTCCCCAGGTGCCCCATCTACACATCTTTTAAATTCCTCCAGTGCTGGTGATTCAACCAATTCCCTGTGTTGCCCAAATTCTTTTGGGTATAAGGATCACCTTGGGAAGAGGTGAAAAGAGGAGCTACTGTGAAAGTATCATAAACAGAGATTTGGTCTTTCTGAAGCCGACTTTTCCAAGTGGAGGGAAGTGTATCAGTGGGACAAAAGGGGGATGGAAAGATGAGCAGGAGGATGGCAGCTCTCATTATCATACAGGGCTGCCTTCCAGCAGAGGACAAGGTGAGGTCAGTGAGTGATGGATCTGCCTCCCTCCCACCCCTACGTGACATTCACAGCTGCTTCTCCAGGCTTTTGCAGGATGGTTCTCTCCAGGGGCAGCTCCTCGGGTGTCCTTGAGCTTTCATGGAAATGTTTTGGCAGGTCCTGCAAGGCGAGAACCAGAGCCAGGGCTGGGCTTGTTTGTCACCTTGTTGTACCACCCTGCAGGACCCTCCTGAAACTGCCTGTTTGTGCAAACGTGTTGTGTGCAAATGTTCCAGATGGACACAAAGATGTTCAGTTCACTCCCTCAGCTTCCATGTCAGCTTTCCTGCTGCAATTTCCCAACAAACAAGAGATGCCAGAGACCTGGGGCTGGTGTTGCAGTTATTCCCTCTCCAGCTAGGAAGGATCAAATGGGATCGTGGCCCAAAAGACAGGACCTTGCTTTTCTGTCTGCAAAAAGATGTGGCTCCACATCAGGAGTTAACCCGAAGCTGGTCCGTGCAATCCTCTTTCTCTGCCTTAAACAACAGCCACTCATCCTATGATCACGCCTGAGAAACTGGGAAAGTTTCCTGTTTTCACAGCAAACAACAATCATTGCACCCAAGGGATGAGCAGCAGCTTTGTCGTAGGTACCAGAAACATTCCAGGGAAAATCCTCCAAGGACCTGAGTGCATTAGCAGGATCCACCATCTCCTGCACCTGGACATCATGATCCCATGCTCGAGCCTCGTGGGAAAGGTGGGAAGAATGGGAAAACGAGGTAGGGAATGCTTTTGCTGAGCGTAGCAGGTGCCAATAGGAATGTAGGACATTGCAGCCAGCAGTGAACGAGCTGGAAATGCTCCCTTTGGCTGCTCAAGGATGTACAAATGCACTTGGATTAAAGGCTGGCAGAGCAATGCAAACACCTGGGAAAAAAGTGTCTCACATATCCTGCTCACTGCTCAGCACTTCCAACTCCTTGCATGACCCCAGAAGAGCCTAAAACCCTCCAGAGCCCCCAAACCAGACCTGAGTCAGAGCTCCGGGGAGCAGAAGGATTGAGATGATCACAACCATCACACCAAACCCTGGCAATGGGCAGTGGGATTGTCCACCTGGGGATTCTGAACCCCAAATCTCTGGTGTGTGGGGCTGGAAGGAGAGAGGGAGGTGGAAGTTTGTTGCTAGCTCTGAACAGCCAGAATTCCTGTCCCTTGTGCCCTCTGTTTTTCAGCCATCCCCTCTTTAAAATGCTCTTCCCAGCTTTCCGTGGCAAAGTCAGGGATGGAGACGCAGGCAGATTGCCTCCTGTCTACCTCTAACCAGCACTTCCCAAGAGAGCAAACAAACAGTGCTGCCAACATCCCAGCCCTGTCTCCAAGAGTACAGGAGGCCCCAGGGCCAGGTTGGGAAGAAGGATGGCTCTCCCGCTACCAAAACCCTGGCTCCAGGGGATGCTGCTTCCCAGAAACCTAAATCAGAACATTTTAATGGCTGAGCACAGGGCTGGAGGATAAAGAGACAAAGAAAAATAAATCAGGTGGATGACAGAGGGGCCAGGAGTGGGAGGAGGTAGCAGACGGTAAAAGAAATTAAATCAAGAAGCCAAATTAAGGTGCCGCAGGCAAAGATGAAGATGCTGGGTTAAAGATTAACCATAACCAAGATGGAGATGTGGCCCTTTAAAGGTACAAATTGCTTCAGTGCTTTTAGCAAAACCCTAAGAATAACAAAGCTCCTAGGAATAAAGTTTTCACAGATGCAGCTGGGTCACGGTAACAGGGATACTGGACCTAAGAATTCTGGATGGCTTCACGCTCTGGTGTTTCCAGCTGAGAAGGGGAATTAAAAGCAAAAGAGAGGCAATCACCCTAAAAAAATTGAAACCCCAGTACTGGGGTAAAGGAGAGGGCATGCAAGTGGTCATTTGAGAAGGGTTTGGCGCCATGCAGACAAATTCTGGGGATATTTTCAAAGCATTCTGAATCCAGGGGAGCTGCTGAACCCTTTGGGGCTGTCTGCTCACTGAGCATTTCCTCATTCACCTCCTGCCAGCCAGCTCCTCAGGAATGCTGGGTGAGCTCCATGGGGGAGTTCCCCTTCCACACCTCCTGCTTCCCAGCCCCAAGCAAGAGACAGCTCAGCCAATGTCCCCATCAAAGTGGAGCAGGTGGAACAGGTTCACCCCTGGGCTCCAGCCCTGGGAGCAGAGGATCCTCATCCCATTGTGGCACATCAGGTGTCTGCACCGCTGCACATTCCCACTTCGGGATCGCTGAGAGAAAGGTCTCGCATGCATTGCCACCTCCTTCTAGCACCAGAAACTCACATTTTCCACTGGGGCATCTAAAACCCTGTTCCTGGGAGAGTGAGGGGGGTGGAGGAACTGGATGGGGCTGTGAGGTTCAGTTATTTAAAACCCTGAGGTGTTTTTTTCACACATTCTGATGAGACTCTCCTGGGTGATACGGACTTAAGAGCACCCATGAAAGAAACATGGAATGATTTTGGGTTGAAAGGGACATTTAAAGCTCCTTGCAATGACCAGATTAGACCTGGTTGCTCAAAGCTGCATCCAACCTGGCCCTGGACACTTCCAGGGATGGAGCAACCATGACCTGGCTGTGTCAACCTGTCCCTCATGGAACAACCCTTCTCCTGGGACAAACACAGCCTCGAGCCTTGCTGGTCCTGGCATGATTGTCCTCTGATCAGAACCTGAAGGAAACACCAAAATCAAACTCAACATGCACGTCAAACCTCCAGCTGGACATCAGAGAGCTCTGAGCCAGGCCCAAGGATTGATTAGGAATTCAGGGAGCCGGGTGGGAGTGGGAGAATGCAGGTGCACACCCACACATGGACATGGGGATGCTGCTCTGAAGATGAGAAGGTTGAGCTCACTGTGAGCTCAGCTTGCTGCACTTTTTTCCCTGCCACTGCTTCCCTTTGCTCCTTCCTTTCCCTTTGGCCTCCTTTTCCTCGGCACTCCACGAAATGAGCCTTTCATGGGAGCAGAGCAGCCAAGTGAAGCAGAGCTGGCAGCTCCGTGAACGCATGGAATGCCTCCCTCGTTCCCAGCTCGAATTTCGGAAAGCAACATCTGCCCGCCCCTGAAGGTCATTTGGATCCTGGATAAGGGGATGATGCACCACCTCCTCATTGCTATGCTGTGCCTGGAGCAGCCACAAATGTCCTGACACATGAAATGCTGCTTCGTTACAAGTTTTGGGAGGGAGGGGGCAAACAAAATGCAAAGCAAAGGGCAAAAACCCACCCTGACGGGACCAGTGTGATTCCTGCCCTCACTTACGTGGGTGTAGAGAGGAATCCAGAGGTTTTGCTGTGGATTTACATTTGCAGGAGGGGAGGAAACCCGTGGGAAATGGAGCTGGTGCTGATGCAGTGAGGGGGCTGGCGCAGCCGTGGCTAAATAAGCGCTAATAAATAAATGCTGATGTTTAAGATCGCGCTGCCGCCTCTCCTTGAACAAGCCATTCCCAGCCCTCCTGGGGGCCGATCTGATGTTATCTCACCGGGGGGGTCGATGTAAACAACTCCCCGGTGGGCAGGGCCCCGATGGATCAGAGGGAGAGGGTGAGATCCCTCGGGAGGAGTGGGAACAGAGCGGCTGTGAGGCAGCCGGGTTCAGCTCCGAGCCAGGCTGCTGGGAACGGTACCTTGTCACTGCTTGGCAGCTGTGAGGATGCGGGGATGCAGGGATGCAGGGATTCAGGGATGTAGGGATTCAGGGATGCAGGGATGCAGGCAGCAAAGCTGAGGATTGTAGAGAAGCTAGAAAGCAGCAGAGCAAACTTCCCTTCCCCAGCCTGCACTGCAAACACAAATCAAGCTCCAGACCTGCAAAGCTGGCAGAGGTTTTCCTGCAGGAAGATTTCTGTGCCACGCAGTCCTGGTGGTTTTATGTGGACTGCATGGCTGTGGTTGGGTTGCTCTAATTCCTGCTTTTCCCTGCCATGGATGTCTGGGAGAAAAGGCATTCTGGAGACGCAGCACCCCAGGATTTTGCAAGGAGCAGGAATAAGGAGCAGGTGCCGAGTGGAGCAACACGGATCTGCTCGTGCTTTTCCTGGGAAAGCAGGTCAGGGGGGAGGAGGGGGAGGCATTTCCCAGCTTTGCTCCTGCAAATGTATTTAACCAAAGCCACACTGGTACCCAAACCCTCTGGAGCTCATGCAAAGAGGGATTGCTATCAAAGCCTTTTAAAGCTACTTTCTGCTAATGAAAATGTCTTGCAGAGATACTAACTGGTGGAAACCTCTCTACTCCCAGCAATATTTCTTCATTAAGCTTTGTCCTCCCTCCTCCCCATCCTGCTGTATCTCTGTACACCTGGAAGCAGAAATGACAGAGTGTTCCCCAGAAAACCCAGGCAGTGGACTTGGCTTTTGTTCTATTTATCTCTATCTCTATCTCTATCATCTCTATTTCTATTTCTATTTCTATTTCTATTTCTATTTCTATTTCTATTACTATTTCTATCACTATTTCTATTCTATTCCATTCTGTTCTGTTTTCTTCTATTCTAATTCTATTCCATTCCATTCCATTCCACTCCATTCCATTCCCCTCTGCTCCACTCCCACTTTCAGTGGCACCCCCACCTTCAGCCACCCACCTTGCCCAAACTGGACAGATGTTGCAGCATCTGTGCAAACTCACACTCAGCTGCCTGCTGTGCTTCATGTGCTGAGGCTCAGCTGAGGAGCAGTGACAGGTCGGGAGAGCATTCATCCCAAAGGGACTTTCTGACTTCCCACTTAGTGGGAAGACGTGGAATATTCCTCAGCTAATTAAATACCTGCCAATGACCAGGCAGCACCAGTGAAAACTGTGCTGGCTGAAGCAATTTTTACTGAGAAATGTCTCCGCTCTCCTGTCTGGGGTTTGCAGCACCAGGAGTGGCCTCTCTTGCAGGAATTGCTGATGGTGCAGCAGCAGGCACAGTCCTAGGGGTGAAATGTCCTTTATTTCCTGCCCATCCACTCCCCGCTCAATCTGCCCAGCAATAAAATGCACGTAAACCAGTGCCAAACACATCTATCTCTGCCTCCTCCCTTGGCAGGGCGATCACTCCAGCCCTGCCTCTGCACCTCCTGCAGACCTGAGCAGATTCCCTGGGCTCTGTGTCCATGTTTCATTGTCCTTCCAGAGGGAGAACCAGCTCCTGCCACTCAAAGGTTTGTGATGCAGGGATCAGGATCGGGTCTATGGCTCCCAAGCCAGGAAATTCAGAAGTCCCCCTGAGACTCACTGATATCACATGGATTAAGCCAAAAACGACTGAATGCACTCAGCCCTCCTGGCACTCTCTTTCCCGGGGCCCAGGGGAGGCAGGGAGCACAGGGATAAAGCCAGCCAGTATCACCAGCACAGATGAAATGCAGAATCCCAGCAGGAGGAAGCTTTCATCCTCTGGCTCAGGACTGCTCATTGCCAGGGTGCTTTCTCCTAAAGCAGACCTGGCACCTGGAGCCAAGAGTCTCCAAAGGGGGAAATCAGATTGAAGAGGGTGGGAAAGGGGAGATTCCTGCTGCTGCAGCTCCCTCCATCCCAGCTGGAAAGGTGGGTGGAGGGGAATGTCCAGAAAAGAGAAGCAGATAAGCATTGGAATGAGGAATAAAGGAATAAACAGTGGGAATTTTGCAGAGAAGAAACTTTCTGGAGCCACCAAGGAAGCAGAACAAGATGGGGAGAGAGACAGAGAGTCTGGAAGTCAAAGGGGGTCCAAGTGTGTGGAGAAAGTTGATCAGAACATTTAGTTTGACACTCAGGGGTCCTGAAAGGAAACAAAGTTTGGAAACCACAGTGCTGAAGTGTAAATCTGGCTGTTTTCTCCCCAAGCCCTCCGAAATGTCCCTGCCAACACTGCTGGCTTGTGAATCAAGGTCATCCACACAGGCTGAGCAGCAAGCAGACAGGTAGGTTAGGACCAAAGGGATGAAGCTGCTGGTCCCAGCCTTCACCTGCCCAAGGGTAACAGAATTGAGCAGGAAAAGTACAGTGGATGTGACAGCTCCCACTCCATCCTCCTGTTTGATCTTCCTTTCTTTCCTGAGATGACAAGCGGTGTCAGAGTGAAGGAGCACTGCTCACAAGCTGGGGGCTCCCAGGCCACCTCTTCTGAAAGCTTTTCTGGGGAGGGAGGGAGGCCAGGAGGACAAAAATAAATGCTCCTTGTTCAGGGGACCTGAGAGCAGGTCCCCATGTCGCTCCTGCTTCAGAACAGCAGAAAATGTTCTGAGAGTTCCTGTCAGTTCTGCTGCATTTTGAAGCCATCTCACCCCTGAAAGCCTCCAAAGCAAAGTGACACTTGTCATTGGACCAACACTGCGTCCTCCTAAACCCTCCAAAAGCACTAATCTGGGTAAAGGCAAATGTGAAAGAAAATTCAGAGCTGTAAGTGACCTAGAAAAGGAGATATTTTTTTTTTTGTTCAGCTCCAGTTGCAATAACAGCGCACTGAAAGCTGTGAAATGCTCGGGCATGACAGCAATAGGAATCATGTAAGTCCTGGTTCACAGACTGCAGAGACTGGAGAGAGACCAGGCAGGACAACCTCAGCTGCCTCCCAGATCCCAGGAGGAGCTGGCAGAGCTGGCAATTAGCAACAGCAACTTTTGCACTTGTAAACTGAACGAGCTGGATAGGAATGAGCTGGGAAGCAGGGAAGTGCCCGGTGCTGTGACACCGTTTCTAACAACATTTGTGAGGTGCTGATGCCTGAGTGGAGGCAAACACAGCAGCCCTTCAGAAGTGGGGGTGGAGAGGGGGAGTTCTTTTTATAGCTACCTGGGGAAAAAAAAAAAAAATCCAAAACCATTTTTGTCCCACGGACAGGATATTCCTGGGAACACCGTGGTGGAATGCACCTCGCCAGCACTTCAGTCTGGATTTTAGGAAGCTTTTCTTTACACAGAGGGTAGGCAAACATTGGAAAAGGCTTCCCAGAGAGGTGGTCAATATCTCAAGCCTGGCAGTGTTTAAGAGGGATTTGGAAAACCCTCTTAATAACTTTTGTATAACCCTGAACTGGTCAGGCAGTTGGAGTTGATTGTTTAAAGTCCCTCTTAACTGAAAACTCCTATTCTATTCTATTCTATTCTATTCTATTCTATTCTATTCTATTCTATTCTATTCTATTCTATTCTATTCTATTCTATTCTATTCTATTCTATTCTATTCTATTCTATTCTATTCTATTCTATTCTATTCTATTCTATTCTATTCTATTCTATTCTATTCTATTCTATTCTATTCTATTCTATTCTATTCTATTCTATTCTATTCTATTCTATTCTATTCTATTCTATTCTATTCTATTCTATTCTATTCTATTCTATTCTATTCTATTCTATTCTATTCTATTCTATTCTATTCTATTCTATTCTATTCTATTCTATTCTATTCTATTCTATTCTATTCTATTCTATTCTATTCTATTCTATTCTATTCTATTCTATTCTATTCTATTCTATTCTATTCTATTCTATTCTATTCTATTCTATTCTATTCTATTCTATTCTATTCTATTCTATTCTATTCTATTCTATTCTATTCTATTCTATTCTATTCTATTCTATTCTATTCTATTCTATTCTATTCTATTCTATTCTATTCTATTCTATTCTATTCTATTCTATTCTATTCTATTCTATTCTATTCTATTCTATTCTATTCTATTCTATTCTATTCTATTCTATTCTATTCTATTCTATTCTATTCTATTCTATTCTATTCCATTCCATTCCATTCCATTCCACTCCACTCCACTCCACTCCACTCCACTCCATTACATTCTATCCCATGCCTACAATCCAGGCAGCTTCAAGAAAGAAGTTGTCTCCAGAGCTTCTGCACGTGAAACAACATGAGGAGAGCAGAGGGGCTCCCTGTGTCTGATATTTTTGCAGGATCTGGGTGGGAAAATCATTCTTCAGCAGCAGAGGTACAAGGCCCTGGGAATTTGCTGGTAAATGTCAGGAAACTCTCCAGCACTGTTTGGGCCAATACACAGGATACCAGGGCTGGAAAGGATCTGTCTGAACACAATTCCCAGCAGCAGTGATGCATCACCATACCTTCAACTTGCTCATGGAAGATCAAAGCCAAAGATACCCCCAAAAACCTACAGCAGCCCTTTGCCCAGCCCGCAGCCTCGGATTAGGGGTGAAAAAAACACATGGATATTGATAATCCCCAGGGATGATCCTGTGCAGGGCCCTTGAAGCTGTCAGGAGCCTTGCTGAGGTTTGAAGGATGCTCGGCATTCCTTCAGATTAAATAAATAACAACCACAGCTCGAAATTAATGGCATTCTCCTGGATCCCAGCTCCTCTGGGCTCCTCTTCTCCCAGTACAGGCCACAGAGATCTTTTATTCAGAGCCACAAGCAGAGCTGTGAAAGAGGGCAGGAGAGCTGAGCTGTGGCTCTGCTCTGCTCCTCCTGAGTGGATAAATCCCTCCCTCAGCTTCTCCTTCCCCACCTGCAAATGACACAGTTCGGGTTCTGGGGACAGCCCATCAGTCATCAGTGCAATTATGACCCTTTCCATTTTTGTCTCCTTGGCTGGCTGGCAGTGGATTGAATCCATCACCCAAAAATGAGGGGGGCTGGTGTGCTTCCCACCCCTTTTGCTGCCTGTACTTCCATCCTCAGAAGCAAGACAGGTTCTCCTCAAACCTGGGAAGATGGAGGTTCTTGCTGGGTCAGGCTTTGGTCGACCCTCATAAAGTCAGAGAGTGGTTTGGGTTGGGAGGGACCTCAAAGATCATCTCGTTCCAAGCCCCTGCCATGGGCAGAGACATCTCCCACTATCCCAGGTTTCTCCAAGCCCTGTCCAACCTGGTCTTGGACACTTCCAGGGATGGGGCAGCCACAGCTTCTCTGGGCAACCTGTGCCTTAGCCCCCTCACCCTGCCATGCACCAAGCTCTGGCCGAGGGTGAATTTATTCCCTCACAGTCAAGCAGCAAATCCCCTCCTGACATCCCAACAACATCCCACCAACAGTCCACATTCACACTGAACCCCCTGGAGATGCAGGTCTGGCCTGAAGCAGAAGGGAGCTCTGGGAGATGAACACACATCTTCCAACTGGTCAGCGCTGTAATTGAATTAAAGGATTTGCAAAGCCCTGGGAAGAGCCTTTGACAAGTGTGAAAATGGTTCTATTCCATGAAATTGGGCTTTCTGACCTCGCTGCATCCGTTATTTTTCTGGCTGAGGGTTAAAGTGCGTCCAAATAAATCTGATGGTCAGGGCACAGAGGATTTGTCCTTGCTGGGAGTTTTGCTCATCACCTTCCAGGAGGGCCACAGGGAGAATCTGTCCTGCTCCACACAGAGCTGGCTGTCAGAGCAGGCTGGATATTCCATGGATTTCCTAATCCTCTGTGCCATGGGGCTGAGAGGCCACGGAGAGCTCAGGTGGGATGCACAGGTTGGTGTCTCACTCTCTCACGTGAGCGACCTCGCAGCGACGGCCCCGAGTCTCCTCATTCCACCTCGTGAAGACTGAAATTCCCGTGGTGATGCTCCCTGCTGCCCTCACAAAACAAAAACCACGATGGGAGCTCCACTGGGTGACCAGTCTGACCATCAGGCTCACCTTTAGACAACCAGTTCTCAGTGATAAATAGGAATACTTAGTTTTGCTCACTAAAAGGAGCTCCTCGCTCCTGGATTTCCTGACATTTCAGGGAGCTGTCTGATGTTATTTAGCACAGCGGGCTCAGGGAAAACTGAGGCACAATGCTTACACTGATTTGCCCAGACACACAGAAAGTTCATCATTAGACAAGGGCTGCATCCTGGGCACTGTGGCCTCTTTTTGCTGCTTTTTTAGCAGAACATTTCGTATTCTAGCGCAGCGCACAAGCAGTCAGGTGGAAATGAACACAAGTCCTTTCCTCCTCTTTAAAATAGGGGCAAACCTTCCCCATCCTTACTCACAGTGGGCCAGTTCTTGAACCTTTTCCACCACATCCATCAGTTCCTTGTCCAGTCTCCTACCAGTCCATCCTATCTTGTCCATCCTGCCAGTCCATCACCTTTGAGCAGTGTCATGGACTCGAGAACCTGCCCCCTGACCATTTCCCCTGGAACCCCATCATGAGAGTCAGGTGCCTGGGACTGGAATGGACAAAATAGATAAAATTAGACATTAGGGAGGAATTCTTCCCCGGGAGAGTGGTGAGACTCTGGCACAGAGTGCCCAGAGAAGCTGAGAATCCCCATCCCTGGAAGTGTCCAAGGCCAGGCTGGATGGGGCTTGGAGCAGTCTGGGATAGTGGAAGGTGCCTCTGCCCATGGCAGGAGGTTGGACTGGGATGATTTTTTAAGATCCCTTCCAACTCAAACCATTCTCTGATTCTATCATGAAACCTTAGAAATATAAATTTATTTTGGTTGTGGTGGGTACTGCAGTGCTGCTGGCCTGCAGTTCACAGATTCATTAAAAGTGAGGTATTTTAAGAAGTTCTTCTCAACTTGCCTCAGTTTTGCCAGGAAGTTGAGCAAAAAAACCCGATGAGGAAACTTTTTCTTCTGTCCTTATCAGAGGCACATAAAACATCACATCCTTAAACAGCTACCTAGTGCTGATGGTCTGGGCTTTGTCCAGCCCTGACCTGAGACACTTGTGGTCATAACACATCTTCCTCAAATCATGCTCAGGCTGCTCTGGAGCCCTCAGCTCCCAGCAAAGCAAATATTCCAGAGGATACAGACCTGGGATCTGCAGCTTTAGAGACAGAGCCATTTTGGGAAGTGGTGCTCTGTACCCAGACAGACTTCCTCGTGCTCCTAAAGAGAATGAAATCAATCCAGCAAAGGAGCACATGGAGATGAAGCGACTCCACTCTGAATTTCACACACAGAGGGTGCAGAGCATTCCTCTGGTGCCATTCTTTGTGTCTGCTCCCTGCACCTGAGCCTGCCTTGAAGCTGGTTCAAAGCTGCGCCCTGTCGGCTGTTGAGTCGCTGGAGTTGGAGCACACCAAAAGCAGGCACCAGATTTCCCCAGCCTGCCTTTTGCTCCCCAACACACTTCAAAGCCTGGAGTTGTGATCCAAAGCTCTCCACCAGCGCATGAAGATGCCTGGGCTGTGTTGTTACAGCCTCGAGTCCCCCTCATGCAACCAGGGAAGTCAAGCTGGGTTTTCACCACGAGCCACCGAAACCCCTCGGCAGCCTGGCATGTCCATGAAGATGGCTCCAGGAGAGCTGGCAGGGATGCAGGCAGGACAAGCCAGCCCTAGAGTCGTGGAATTGTTGGTTGGAAAAGATCCTTGAGCCCAGCTCTTGACCCAGCACTGCCACATTCACCACTAAATCTCCTCCCCAAGTGCCACATCTGCGCGTCTTTTAAATCCCTCCGGGGATGGTGACTCAGCCACCTCCCTGGGCTGCCTGTTCCAGGGCGTGACCACACTTCCCATGAAGTAATTTTCCCTAATATCCAATCTAGACCTCCCCTGGTATGACTTGAGGCTGTTTCCTCTTGTCCTCTCACTTGTCACCTGGGAGTAGAGACTGACCCTGACCTGGCTGCCCCCTCCTGTCAGGGAATTGTGGAGATCCAGAAGGTCCCCCCTGAGCCTCCTTTTCTCCAGGCTGAGCCACTTTCCCTGATCCCTCAGCTGCTCCTGGTGCTTGTTTGGGTTTTTTTTTCCTGAATACACAGCACAAACACATGTGAACACAGAAACCATCCTGAACCTCGTGGGACTCCAGCTCTCACCCTCAGCACTGAGCTGAGGTTGGGAATTGTGTCACTGAACCCAAAGCCCCTTCCCAGTGGGGGCATCCTCCAGGTGTCAGTGCCTGGCTTCTGCCAGGTCTGTGGAGGGAATTCATTTATTCCACCCATATTCCTGACCCCTTTGCAAGGGGAGCAAGGGAGGATTTGATTCAGAGCCTCTGAATCCTCTGTGCTCTCCCCCTTTTTCCCTTCTGTCAAGAGCCATTAAATCCTGCTGTGCTGGCAGGCAGCAGATGCCCTGCGTTCTGCTGCTCAGCTCCTCCTGTGTCCTGTGCTGTGAAAGGCACTGGAGAATAAGCCAGTACCTGATTTCCCAATTCCTCAAACAATTCTGACCACTGGGAAGCAGCTCAGCAAAGGCTGAAGGAGTTTAACTCCTCTCCCAAACAGGGATGGGCACAGCCCTGTGCTCTGCTGCCTCGTGCTGACAGAATTGGCCGCCTCTTTCCTGCAACACCTGGAATCCAGGTAATGACTCCCAGGAAAAGGTGTCCTTGTAACAAGGGAGGAACTTGGAAAAACATTATCCCCCTGGAATCTGCTCTTCTTTGTGCTTCCAGCAGCCCCAGAGCCCAGGCTGGGCAGGGGTAAGTCCTCAGGCTCTGGAGGTGTGACTGGGTTTCACTGCATCGCCCTGTTTTGCCTGCTCTCATCTACGGCTGAAAAAAGGCTCCTGGGACCATAATGCCATCTGCCTGGTTGCACATGGTGAGTGCAGTCAGACAGGCTGAATTAAGGGATACTTTTAACTGGGTTTAACACAGGGGAACTAATGGGAATATTCAGATTAACCTCCCTGCATGCCCCTGTGTAGCCGGCCTTTGCAAGCACGATGCTTTCTTCCCTCACTGACATCCCCTCAGCAATCAACAGGAGCAGTTGGGAAAGGCAGGATTTGCAGCTGAAGATGTGGGGAATTTAACTGATTAAGGGTGACAGAGCTGGAATAGGGGGACTGGCAAACAGCAGCACAGACACCCTGCAAGGGATCATGTGAAGGGCAGTGCTGCTCCCCCACAGCTGGGGAGTTGCGGTAAAAATATATATAATATATAATTCATATAAAATTAATATATGATATGCTATTAATAGGTCCAAAGGGGAGAGCAGTGTACAGATTTTTCATGGGGCTTTGAAGTTTTAACAGGCCAGCAGGTTGAGGGAGGTGATTCTGTCCCTGTGCTCTGCTCCTGTGAGACCCTTCCTGGGCTGTGTCCAGCTCGGAGGCCTCCAACATCAGAAGGATGTGGAGCTGTTGAAGAGATTCCAGAGGAGACCAAAAAGATGATCGGGGATGGAGCCCCTCCTGGGAGAGCTGGGTGTGTTCATGGTGGAAAAAAGAAAGCTACAAGGAGACCCTAGAGCCCTTTCCAGTGCCTAAAGGTGCTCCAAGAGAGCTGGAGAGGCACTTGAGACAAGGGATGGAGTGACAGGACAAGGGGGAATAGATTTAGGCTGAAGAAGGGTAGGTTTATAATAGATTTGGGGATTTTGGGAAGAAATTCTTGGCTGTGAGGGTGGTGATGCCCAGGCACAGGTTTCTCAGAGAAGCTGTGGCTGCCCCATCCCTGGAAGTGTCCAAGACCAGGTTGGATGGGACTTGGAGCAACCTGGGATAGTGAAAGGTGTCCCTGCCCATGGGAGGAGGAACTTGATGATCTTTCAGGTCTCTCTCAACCCAAACCATTCTCTGGCTCTGTGAAATCTGTGTGGGGAGGGACTCGTTTATCTCTGCCAGCACAGACAGGCTGTTACTGCCTGACCTACAGCTCTGGCAGGGTCATTAATGAGCTGGGTGACAGAGAGGGGGAAAGAGAAGCTGTTCCTTGACTTTAGGAAGCTTTTCTTCAAAAGACAGGCACTGAGAGATGGATTAAGTGATGTGATGAGCGAAAAGTTTCCATGGGATGTCAGAGATGAGACAGCTCCTGTGTGACACTTCTGTGGTGGTGGGGAGTAGAGGAACAAAGGGAGCTGTACGTGCCCTCCAAAGGGAATCAGAACAGCGAGGCTGGGATCACAAAAAGCCCCAAAAAGCACAGAAAATGCCTTTTTCTTTCAACAAGTAGGGTGAAGCCCGTGGAGCTTGCACCGTGTCCCGCTCCTTGTGCTGCCTTTCAAGGATGTGTAATCCTGTAGGACACGCAGTCAGGAATTCAGACAGCTTTGGATTCTGCCGATTAGACACTGGATATCCCACTCCAAAAATGGGAATTTCAGGCAAAGCATCGTCACTTCAAGATTCATGGGGTGGCCGGACCATAAACACCAAAGAGTACAATTACCCTATGAATAAATTACACAAAAAATTCCTCCTTCTAGGATATTTGGGGGCAGCTCTGAGTTGTTCCAGATAAAGCAAATAAACAAAAACACCCCCCAAAAACTCACTCTGACACTACTAAACTCTCCCTGTGGTTTGTGGCTCTGTGTGACCACCTCCAGGACCAACCCACACCCCACCCCTCAGTTCCTGTCCAAAAGGATCCCATGAGCAGGACTGTCCCCTGCCTCTGGGAGCTGTATTTCAGTCCACCACAAGTTTCCAAGTGACTTCAGCTCACCCCAGAGCTGAGGCAGTGTTTGTTTTGTTCTCCCAGCCTAACCTTGCTCGCACAGGTCACCTTCCTAAACAGCCAGGTTTGCATTTCCCAAGTCAGGTAGGTGAAAGGCTTTAATTACTGGAGCAGATGATCTTTCCCAAGGGAAGCCGAGGGTGTCCTTGAATTAAAACCACAGATTCCCGAGGCACTTTCTCTTCCAACAGCAGAAAAGCTTTTATGCAAATATTTTGGAAGGTCTGGAAAGGCCTCTTAAGATCAGTACTGTAATGCCTGGTTGTTATAATGCTTAACTATTATAATGAGGCAGAGGAGCAGAGGAGGTGCTTGGTGGAGCCAGGCATTCCCTGTGCCCTGGGGGCTCCCCTGGAGATGAGGATCTGCTGGATCTCACTCTTCATCTGTCTGGGGTTGGATTTCACACCTGCATGGCCTGATTTTCTCTCCTGCACCAGGAGCTAAACCACAAGCCCTCAGCTGGCTTGGTCCCTGCTGTCACTGAGGAGGGGACAACTAGTGCCCACCTGTGACAGCCTGATCCCAAGCTGCCTCTCACGACACTTCACAGGATCACAGAATGGGTTGGGTTGGTGTGATCTTAAAGATCTCATTCCACCACCCTGCCATCGGAAGGGACACATTCCACTGTCCCAAGTTGCTCCAACCTGGCCTTGGACACTTCCAGAGATGGGATATCCACAGCTTCTCCAGTCATTCCAGTCTCCAGGGTCCCAACACCACCCTCACAGTAAATAATTTCTTCCTAATATCCAGTCTAAACCTACCTGATTTCACTTTAAAACCATTCTCCCTTGTCCCATCACTCCATGCCCTTGTCACACATCCCACACTTTGTGGTTTGTGACTGTCCCTTTCCATCTCACACCACTCCGCCTCAGTTACCTGATCCCACACTCAGAAACACCCGAACACAGCTTCGATGGCCTGAGGCCAGACTCATCAGCCCCATGGGGCAGTGGGCCTGCTCTTCATCACTAATTAGCCCCACAACTTCCTCTGCAGCCACAGAATCCTGGAATTGTTATGGCTGGAAAAGATCATCGAGCCCAACTCTTCACCCAGCACTGCCACGTTCACCACTAAACCCCATCCCCAAGTGCCACATCCACGCATTTTCTGGACACTCCCAGGGGTGGTGACTCCACCACTTCTATGGAGAGCCTGTCCCATAACCTGACCACCTTCCCAGTGAAGAATTTTTTCCTAACATCCAATCTAAACCTCCACTGGTGCATCTTGAGGCAGTTTCTCTTGTTACCTGGGAGAAGACTGACCCCAGCCTCAGTAAAACCTCCGTTCAGGGAGGTGTAAAGACAGATGAAGTGCTGCTGTCACCACCAATAAAAAACCTTGGCTCTGTCTCTCTGTTCCCATTGCCAAATAAAATCCCTGTTGTGCCCCGGGGCAAGGCAGGAGAGAGACACAACTCTGGTGGTGCTCAAGCTCATGAACACACATCCATGGCTGCATTTATCAGCTCCTCTTCTGTCCCAGCAGGACAAAGTGGGAGCAGGAGACCAGATCCTGCCTGGGTTTTCACTTCATCAGGGCTAAGCAGCCAATAATTACTCCAGATGAATACCCTTGGAGGAGAGCCAGAGAATCCCAAATCATTCTCTGATTTCAACTTTCAATTTGCCCAGCCCATGCTAAGCTCATTAATCACACTCACAGCACCCAACACAACAGAAATTAGTCCCTGATCTTCTCCCCTCTTATTTCATGACATGAGGAGCTGGGGGCAAGAGGAAGAGAAAAGAGAGGCGGAGGTGCCACCCATGAATCTCACAGTCACTCAAAGGGGCTGGGATTAATAAATCAAAAATCCATTGTTAATAGTACAAGCTTAAATATCCATCTAAATGCAAATGAATGAGCACTCAAGGGTTCTTCCTCCTTTTTTCCTTCCAAGTGCTCTGTTCGACAGCTCCATCTTTGAGGAAGCACATGGTCACCAGATAATTGTCTGTTTTAATTGCAATTTTACAGTCCAACCCTTCACGGCCCATGGATTTTAAGTGGCCTTTAAAGAGTTTTGGTGTGCTCTGGATGAGGTTGAAAGCTCAGATGGCTGCAGGAACAGGCAGGAGCTCATGGGAAGATTACTCCAGGTTTGCTGCTCTGTACCTCTTCTGTCACAGGATTCAAGGGGTTAAATCCAGAGGCTGTATCACTGGAATCAGGTGGAATTTGGGTCATCAAGATCTGCAGCCTCAGGTGGGTGTGACTGTGAGTGTGGGGAAGCTCCACCTGGCCACCCAGCCTTGGAGCAGAAACATGGAGAGCGAGAAAAGGGGAGTCTTGAGGGGTCTCAGTGTCTTCTGAGCAGGCAACACCACAACAGGCTGGCTTGGGCTGCCCAGGGAGTGCAGCAGGGTGGAGAACGGGCAGGGAGATGAAGCTGTAAATCCATTAAATTCATCAGAAGTGGGAAATGGGATTTCACAGAATCGCAGAATGGTTTGGCTCGGAAGGGACCTTCAAGAACATCCAGTTCCAACTCCCCTGCCATGGACAGGGACACATTCCCTCGGACCAGGTTACTCAAAGCCCCATCCAACCTGATCCTGAACTCTTCCAGGGATGGGGAGTCCTCAGTTTCACCCATTTGCACAGCCACCTTATGAGACTGATCAGTGGGAAAGCCTCCAGTTTATAGGGAGAGGTGGCAGGAAGGAGAAGATGGGAGCAAAGAGGGGAACCACGCAGGAGTGGCTGAGCCACTGGGTTTCCTGGCACAGAGTCACCAGTCAGGACGTCTACCACCTACAAGGCAACAAGTCCAGGGTGCAGCCTAAAAGTTCTTGTTCCAGGGATCAATTACCAAAATGGTGATTCAAACCCCTTGACAGCTCCAGAGTGCTCCTCATGTTCAAGGTGAGCAGTCAGGGCTGGGGAATGGGGTTTGCATCATTTATCCTTCATTAGACTTCACCAGGAGGCAGCAGGTGTAGCAAATCAACTTTAAAATACTGTGCCAATCAGCTTTTAAAATACTGCACCAACAGCTTGGCAGCTCCCCTGGCCAGCTCTAAGTTTTGGAACATCCCCCTAACAAAAAAATGTGCTGACATCGGCATTTGGGGCTTTTCAGCTGCTCGAGATTGTAAATATTGGTTGCAAACACTTGCAGGAGTGCACACAACCCCCAAAACCCGGCGAGAGTGGAGGCTTAGCAGCAACATTTGCACAACCAATCTGTCAGGGGGGTTGGAATCCACCCCTGAAAACTGAACTGTGGCGTCGGCGCCAAGAAATTTCCTGCTCGGCTCTTAGCTCCCGTTCTTTGGTGCCATGAGGATGCAGGGATGAAAGACTGAAAGGAACCCCAGCATTCTGCACTCCCAGAGGGACAACAGGCAGCCCAAAGAGCTGCTGAGCCTTGGGAGGAAGAGTGTGGAGCAGCCAGAGCTCCCAGGGCAGGGAGTGACCTGGTTTAGGGGGCTGGAATGAGACGATCTTTAGGATCCCTTCCAACCCAAACCATTCCCTGGGACAAGGCAGAGCTGATGATGCTGAACTGGGCACTGCTTTGTCCCCAGTTCAGAAATGGCATCCAAACCTCTCAATCCATCCGCAGCACTGGGCAAACCTTCATCTGTGTCCTACCAGGCCCTTCCCAGTGCCAGCTCTGACAGATTCCTGTGCCCACCCTGCATGGCATTGCTGTCCCTCACACCCAGCCACATCCAAACTGGATTTTGCTGTTTTCATGCTCAGACTGCAGCTAATTAAATCCAGGTCTGAGCATGGCAGGGAAACATCTCCATGCTCCTGGACACAGCCCTCTCTGTTCTTTTGAAAAGCCAAAAGCAATGGGATGGAGTGCAGAGCAATAAAGGGCAGTGGTTCCAACTCCTGCCTCTCCTTGCCAAAAACAGGGTTGTTGTACAAGTGCTTTAATTCCATTCCAGCATGGAGAAACAACAGATTTAGCAGAGCAGGCCAGCTCCTGAGTCTGCCCACCAATCCAACCCTCTGTGCTGACCCACACACTCTGTTTGCTCTTCGGCACACAGAAAATAATATAAAATCCCCTTTCATTAATTTCTTAAAAGTCCACCTGCATCTCAACCATCTTCTAAGGCTGGACCAATTTCCACTTGAAGCCAGAGGGACCAGTTCTACAGCACAGGTGTGATTCCACAAGCAGGGAGACCCTCTGGGTTCTTCAGCTTTGCTTTGGATCTGCTCAGAGATGCCAAATTAATCCCAGACCAAGAACTGAGCTGAGTGTAAATCTGTTGCCTGCCTCTGTGTGCATATGCTACTTAATGGAGCATAAAAGGACGAGAATGGAATCATTTTTCAGATGCTGCAGGTAATAATAATAAATAATATTAATAAATGCAGGGGCATGTGCCAAATGTCTGAGATCTCAAGGAGAGGAACTGACTGCAAGCAGAAGAGGAGCCAGGTAGCTCCTCAAACTGAGATGCAAAAGTCAGTGAGGTAAAACCACCATTAAATCAAACACTTTGTATCCTTGTCAAGTTTGCTCAGGATTTAAGACCTCACTTTCAGAGTAGGTTTTTTTTTTTCTTTCTCTGATGCACATTCTTTGACAACTGCTCCCAATATGGGATTTATGGTCCCAACTCTTTGTGGAAACTCGGGATTGCTTTTTTCCCTGCTGGCCACAACCACATCACTCAAACCCTCCTGAACAGCACTGGTCATCACTGGAATTCTGGCAAAAATCATTTTTCTATATCGCAGCAGCACAACCTGAAGTCCCTATCACCTGGACTTCACCTCCACAGGCCATATTTGCCACTGAATTTGTGTTATTCTCCTCATGCTGCACGATTTGGGGTGAGCAGTGCAGAGAGCCAAGCACTGCTTTGCTGAGCTCAGTCTGCACAACTCCACAGTCCCAGGTCCCAGGTCATGTAACATTTGTGTGGAAAAATCCAAAATAGCAGTAAAAGACAGCTCAGAGAGAAGCAGTGCACGTGTGAAGGAAGAAGCACTCCCCACAAGGGCGAAGAAAATACTGAGTAGAGAGAGTGAGAACTGACACATCCCTGCTAAAACTGTGATGATTTCACCCAAAAAAAAAAAGCAAACAGACCCGTGAGAGCAAAAGGAAACCCACAGAACTCACCCATCATTTTCATCCCACAGGATGCAGGTCTGGTTGGTGGTTCCCTGCCAGGAGACAAGAAAGGGAAAATAGAAACAAATCACTGTCAGGCTGATTGTGTAGTGCCTAAACTGCAATGAAAAATGTGGGGCCTCCTGTAGAACACCTTCCACTGTAAGTTTGGGATGTCTGGGATACACCAGATGAGCTGTCGTGGATCTCAAACCCTTGGAATGGCTTTTGCCACCCTGGGATTGAAAAGCCACAATGAAATGTGCCTCGGCTCGTTCTGCATCACCACCACTGCAGAGGGATTTGACTCTGACTCTCTCCTGACTCAACCCACGGATATTCCTCCTTATCCCTCCTCTCACACAGAATCCTTTTGCTGCTCCCTTCTGGAAAGTGGATCAAATACAGCCTGTGCTTTTGTGGGACAGAGCCATGGCCCTGTAGGAGGGGGTCAGGTGTGTTTAAAGCCCCCTGGAAGAGGTTTTCCTCTGACTCCAGCTGTCTGAGACAGCCTTGGAAAATCCCTTCAGGGGAGTCCAAAGACACAACAGATCTTAATATTCATGTTGCAGAGCCTCAGGAGGGCATCTGATCTCCACAGCAAGGACGGGCCTTGGGGTTTGTAAATGTCCATCCCATAAATCTGCTTTGGGTTGAGCAGAAGAACCTGGAGGGAGTTTTTTTGCCTGCCTTGGAAAGCATTGAGGACAACAGTAATATTCCAGAATTAATGGGAACAACCTTTCCCCCTGCCTTTCCCTCCTCAAGGAAGACCATTGTTGCATCGAGTTATTTTAATGGGTGCATAATTATCCCCCTGTGCTGCTGCCCACGGTGAACTGGTGTGAGCTGGGGACAGGCGTGGCCGTGTCCCCTGGGCCAGCACTGTCACCCTCCTGCTGCTCTGGAAACACAGCCTGGTTTTTGGGAAGATTGAAGGGTCCTGCACCAGAAAAAGATGTCAGGAACCCATCAAAACCACCTCCTCCCTGACACCCACACCTTCCTGCCCTGCAGAAGCAAAATTGGCCGTGGGATGGGGCAGGTTCCCAGGAACCACTTACGTTGTACAGGTGGGAGAATTCGATTTCCAGAGGGGTGAGGAGAGATCGAGGGAATGGCTTGACAGTCACAGAGATGACTTTGGAGTTCAGAACAGTGCTGTTCCTGGGGAGGAGAGGGGAAAGAGAGGTTTTGGAGGGATTTTTGAGGACCAGGGAGTCCCATGGTGACCATTGCAAGGTTTAGCGTACCCCGTGCAGAAGGGGTTGACCCCATTACTTTAAAATACTCCCAAAGACATTTGCTGCTGATGGACCTTCTCCTCTGCCCTCTGGGCTCCCCTCACAGCCAATCCACATTTATCCCTCCAAAACCAAACCATTTTATCAACCTTATCAACCCCTAAAGCAACCGGACTTAGAGTCTGTACCTCTCCTAGAAATAAAATAGTCCTCGATTCCTTTTCTGTCCCTGCTGTGAGGAAACAGAGCTCATTTGGACTACAGTGACCCTTGTCAGTCCCATCCAGCTCAGAATATTCTGCGATTTCACGTGCTTTCAAAAAAAAATATCCAGTTTTGCCTCTCCAAAGGCTGGCTGAGCCTGCAGTGCAGTGAGGCTGAGGTGTGGTTGCTTGTACATGGGGCAGCACATGATCCTGGCTGGAGGCACTGCTGTGGATCTTCATTCCCTGAAGACCAAAAGCAAATGGAAAAAGGCCAGACCTTTAATGTAGATGTCTAAATGTCTGTGCCCAGGCAAATATTGTAATAAAACTGACAGCTCTGGGAGGTTTGGCTCTTGGGAGAGGCAATAAGTGAGGAGATATCTCCCATTCCTGGAAAGACAAACTCTTTGTAGGCACTTCCCTGGACACTGGACATGTAAATACACAGAGTTTTTGCATTTTCCTGCAGTTTAATGGTGTTTAAATAAGCAAAAATCCCCCACAAGCAGCAGCTGAAGTTGCTACCATGAAGGAATTGGTAGTGGAGTGGTAGATCCAGATCAGGCTGCTCCTAGCCCCGGTGGCATCTGTGGGCACAGAAAATCCTTCCTTATCCAAATCTTCACCAAATCTGCAGGTGCTGCTAAAATCTTTCACTTTTCTCTCTGGGGTTTATCATTTTTTGTTTGTTTGTTTGTTTGTTTAGAAAAGAATTAGGACGGAAAGATTTGCAGTTGCTTAACAGCAGCTAAAAAAAGATAGGGTTTAAAGAAAAAAAATGAAGGAAAAATTGTTTGGAACTGTCCATGGATGTGGAAGCAGATGCTCAGAGAGCCACTGTTCACCAACACTAGAGGGAACAACAACATTGGTTTAACAGGGTAAAAAAAAAAAAAAAAAATATATATATATATATATTTTCCTTAAAAAAGAAAAAAAAAAGGAAAAACCAAAGAAGAAAAAGAAGAAAAAAGGAATGACATGACGAAGCCCAACTCTCACCCTAGAGAGGAAAAGTAAAGGAGTAAATCAATGAGAGCAGGTGGCTGTAAGAGACTAAAAATGGGATCTGCTGAAAGGTAACCAGCAGTGCATGTCTTCATCAGAGGCTGTGCCTGTAAGGGTCAGTCCTTGGGTCACTGCTCCTGAATATTCACATGAGCAGCGGGGATGACACCGAAACCTCCTTGTGGAGGCAGAGGAGCAGGAGAGAATCGATGCAGCAAACACAAACAGAAAGAATAATTTGATTTTTTCAGTGAGGCAAGTCGTCAGAGCACAGAAGTCACTGGAGTGCAGGCAGTGAAGGGTGATCGGTGGCCAAGAAGCCCCAGCTCAACCAGAAGTCGAAGGAGGCTTATAAAAAAATGGAGAGCAACTTTTTACATGGGTAAATCATCAGAGTAGAAGGGGGAATGGTTTTAAACTAAAAGAGAAGTGCTTTGGATTAAATGTTGGGAAGAAATTCTTTGCTCAGAGGGTGCTGAGTCCCTGGCACAGGTTTCCCAGAGAAGCTGTGGCTGCCCCATCCCTGGAAGTTTCCAAGGCCACATTGGACAGGGCTTGGAGCAACCTGGGATGGTGGAAGGTGTCCCTGCCTGTGGCAGGAGGTTGGGATGAGATGATTTTTAAGATCCTTTCAACTGGAATGAAGCAAAGAACTTCTGGGTCTGTACCCTCCTTGTCTGGATTCCACTCTGCCTTTGGGTTCAGTTCCACTTTGAGATGGGGAAACAGCAAAGGGAGTTCAAACCAGAGACACAAAATCAATCCAGGTGTTGGAAAAACACACAAAAAGTTCTCTGTTGGACGGCTTATCTGACACTTCCTTGCATGTGGGGGGGCTTTTCAGTCACCCACCCAAAAGCCCAGTGCCTGGAAGTGAAAGACAAATTCAGCCTCCAAAAGAGAGGCAAGCTCCTGGCAGAGAAGGTAAAGAAGCAGCTGAGCAGCTTGTCGGGGGCGGCGAAGGACTCAGCGTCACGGGGAATCTTTCAGGAGGAAGATGAGTCGCTTCTCCTCCAAGCACACTGCAACCCAGCTTCAGGGAAAAAAACAAAACCCGCCGAGATCGGGCTGGAGCAGGAGTTCAGAGGAGCTCAGAGGGCTCCTGAGTGGCCACCAAGGGTGTGCAAAGAGCTGTGAACAGACTGCCGGGTACACGGGGAGGACCATGCTGGTGGCTCTCTGCTCTCCATGTCCTCTGCAGCAGAGTCCAGCTGGGACCAAGCTCCTCTCTCAGCTCCCCAGCTTGGAAAATCGGGTTTTGTGTGTAGCCCATCCCAATTGTCACAGCTGCCAAGATCCGCTGGGCTCTCTGGATCCGAGGGGACAAAGTAATTCGTGACTCAGAGACAGAATTGCTGCTTGGGGGAGGTAAATTGGGACAATTAGGAACAGATCAGCTGGTGCTGTTTGCTGAGTTAAATCTGCTTTTTTTTTTTTTTTTTTCCATTCTTGGAAAAATCACTCTGCGTTGAACCAGAGTGGTCCAAACCAGGGTCTGGGTCCATATTTCTTACCTGTACCCAGGAACAGCTGCTCTCCTTGGTGGTCAGAAATATTATTTTTTGCCCATAGGCAGCTACGTGGTTATTTAACAACATTCTCCTTTTCAATGCTGTGGTCATTTGCACAGCGCTGAAGTAAGAGGTGCTTTGCTGCCGCTGCTTTCATTTTTCTTTCTTTTTTTCCCTTTGACTCTCCACAGGTGATTCAAGGCTTGAGGTTTTTTTAAAGAGGGACTGTCCTTTAATTAAGGAACATCTTAAATCAGCTCTCCCGCGGGAGCGCTGTTCGGAGGCTGCGGCCGCCGCAGCTGCTGCTTATCAGAGCTCATTCCCTGCTTGGCCAGAGGAAGCTGAAACACCGTTGGATCATTTGAGCCGATGATGTTTATTGCCCTTCTGATCTAATTCCCACTGCTGTAATGGAAGATATTACGGAATACAGTTGGCTGGCTTGCTAATTCCTCTCTGCACTCACTCGGAGCTCTTCTGCCATTGCCCGTGCTAAATCTGGAGGTATTTAAATGATTATCGGTGAGGAGAGATGCCCTGGTGTTTATGGTAAATGGGCTCACGCTAATCAGTGCAGAACAGATTTAGAAGGTGCCTTAGGATGCTTAATTTACTGCCTCAGTACCAGTCTCGGGAAGAAAAAAAAAAAAAAAAACACAAGGAGCGATAGGAAAAGGGAGAGGAGCGAAGAAAAGGGAAGGGAGGGCTGAACACAAAAGCTTTGGTGCCCGAGGCACTTTGCAGCGCCGGGAACAAGGCAGACATGTGCAGCCAGGCGTGCTCTGCTCCCCTCTCTCCTCCCCGAGCCTGTCTGTGCTGCTCTCCAGGGCTCAGCGTGGCTGGCAGCTCGGGAAGATCGGGGCAGCAGAGCATCCCCCGTCTGTCAGGGCCACCAAAATCCCTCGTGACGAGGAGGGCAGGGTGAGGTTCCGTTCCTGGAGGGCGTAGGGTGGCAGGGAGGAATGAGACAGCAGCACCAAGCCTCCTCCCCTCCTGTCTGGGGTGCTGCACCTGGATGGGGAAAACATTCCTGCTCCTCCCTGGCCCCACCTGAAAACGAGTGTCAAAATATTCCCGTGGCAGGCCAAAGTCTGTCTCATTGCACCCAGTGATCTCTACTTTGTACAGGAAGACTGGGGCTCTGCAGGCAGAGGGATCTTCCTGGTGATTTCCCTGCTGCTCCCCCTCCCCAGACAGCCCCTCTCACCTCTGCAGGGAGAGGATGTTGCCCACGTTCCGGTACAGCACGGTCCCGACCACGAAGACGGAGGAGTCGTCTGACACTGCAGGACACCAGAGGAGAGGGAAGAAGACAACAGCACTGAGACAATCGGGGTGGCAGCTATCCCCACGGGACACCCAGGGACAGGATTTGGCTTCTGGAGTGGTGGCATGGTCGTGGTCACTGCAGTGGGGTGCAGTGTCACCACAGGGAGGGCTCAGCACCTTTGGCGTGGCCCAGCATCCCAGATTTCTGCCCTCACCAAGGCTGATCCCTCCCAAATGTTTCTCCCCCATCCAGAAAACCCCAAATCTCTCTGACAGACAGATCTGCAGGGGGGAAAGGTCTCTTGCAGCCACCTCGAGGCCTTTGGGGCTGTCCACAGCTGTCAGACTGTCAGAGAGAAGAGCTGCACTCGGGCCAACAAGGGCAGCGGGAAGGGAAGTGGTCCCACTGTGCCTGCTCTGGCCCCAAAACTCAAGTGCTGCCTCTGGGGGCTGCAGCAGATCCAGATGAGCCTCTGAATCATCTGTGTGACCTCTGGGCACGTCGCTTGGCCTCCTTCTCCTCTTATTTTTCCTCCTCCTCCTGCTCCACTGCCTCACGGTGCCCAGCTGCAAAAAGCCTTTCCCTGATAAACCACAGCAGAGGCAGCCCCGGGGCTGGATTTTCAGGGGGAGAAGAAGCAAGTGGCTGGGTGAAAAGCAGTGCTGAAGAAGCCTGGGAAAGCACCAGGTGGGGCTTCTCTGACCTCTCCTACTGAGGCTGAGCTGACAGTGTGTCTGCTCCACCTCTGCAGGACAGGCACAGCTCTGCAGGTCCGGCTTTCTTATCAACAAATTGGGATATCTGGTGAGCACTAACTGGGAGAGACTGACAGACAGGCTTGCAGAGCTGTTGTGTCACCCAGCTGCAGGAATCAGTGTTGGCCCATTGAAATCAACTGTTCAAATTCAGGTCCCAGCAGTGAGGGGGTTTGGATTTGGTCTCGTGGAGCTGTCTGTCTTCATCACTTTGCTTGGGTTGGCTACTCTCATTCTCTGCAGCTAGAGAACAGTGAGGATCAAAACTAATAGGGGTGGATTTCTGCTGGAAACACTGAGTAAACCCTCAAAAACTGCACCAGCAGCACAAGATACTGAATAAAATGAGGCAGAAGAGCCCTGGGTGGTACTCAGGAAACTACAGAGAGGTGAGCACTGATGGGAAGTTGTTTCCTCAGGGTGGATGTCACCTTTTGTTTGCTCAGTCACTACAGCTCTGTGCAAGGATGCTTCCACAGTAGTCTGGAAAACAGCTCCGTGGGGAACTGGATGCTTTTGGGACAGCCCTAAGAGCAGGATCAGCTCTGTCTGGGTCTGGTCCAGCAATTTGTCTGACAAATGATTAAAAGTTTCCAAAGGTGAAGGAACTACAGCCTCCACAAACAAACTGGGATAATGCTCCCAACGTGCTCCAGCTTCTCCCAGGGAGCTCATGCTGTCTGCAAGGCACAGCAAAACACAAGGAGTGCTTGATATGGCCCTTGCTCTGCCCTTGACTCACTGTTTACCCTTGGGGGTGTCACTTAACTCTTCTTGGCCTCAGATTTCCCAAGATGAAGTGATGGCTGATGCCATCCCCAGCAGGGAAGCCCAGGACAGAAGGCCGAATGTTGCCTCTGCCAAAAGATGAGCACCTTGAGTGTGTTGGTTCCTGGGACTCTCATCCATCAGATCATCCCAAAAACCTCCAGGTTTTCTTCCAGACCTGGCAGTGAGGCCACCTTGGTTGAGGCACCACCTCCATATGAGCTGGGGTTCATATCCATGCGGTGATGCGGAGCCTTGGTGATAAATGCCTCTGAATTTCATCTCTGGGGGCAGGAAATTTCACCCAAGGGCCATAAACTCCCAGATCTATCAAAGCGTGTCCAAGCAGCAGACTCAGAGTCACCAGCTGCTCAGTCTGACCTGCTGACTCCCAGCTACTCACCTTCCCATGGCTCTGTCAGGTCTCAATCCAGGCTTGAGGGGCACCTAAACCATTGTTTGCCAATTTTTCCTGCTTCTCTAGGGAAAGATAAATATCCACACACAGACACTAAACCTGCCCCTGAAATTTTGTGAGGAATTCAGGTTGAACTCCTGGTCAGGCCATACCTGAAAACCTTATTTGCACTCATTGATGCTTTTGGTGTCCAAACATTTGTGAGCAAATCCAGCTTGGCTGGTAGGGGAGTTGAAGACCAGACAAATGGAAGGAACCACCCTTAGGAAATGAAGGGGAAAATTGGTGTTGGCTGTGCTGCCTACCTGAGAGCCCTGAAGACAGGATGCTCTTGGAGACAGTGACCTTGTCCTCCGAGTTCTTGGCCCAGTCCACCATTCCCCTCCAGCCCTTCATGGGGAAGGTGATGTCGGTTGCTGCGTTTGCAGGCAGTTTGTGAATGCCAAGGACTGGGGAGAAGCAGGAAATAAAACCAGTAAGTGAAACCAGCTCCAGTAAATTCCACATGTGATAAGGACAACGTGGGAAGCCTTCGTGGGAAATCAGATAGACAGGATCTTGGAGGCCACAGGAGCGGTGCTCTCTTGAGGAAATGTCTATCCATGAAAAGAGATAAAGCCAGGGCTCATGCTTTGCTGAAAGGGTCCTGCCTGCTCTAAACCTGGCAGAGGACAGGTCAGTCTGCTCCAGCACCTTATGTCCAGGAGTGGCCAGCAGCAGCTGATAAGAAGTGTGAGAATGGACAAGACATCTCTTGGTTTGTCCTCCCAGGACTTCCTCAGCTCCTGGCTGCATCCAGATCATCAACTCTAACAGCCACCAATGGACCTCTCTTTTGTGCACATTCCTAAATCCCATCATGAACCCATCTGTACTTTTTGGCTTCTGCAACCTCCTCTGGCAACAAGTTCCATGCTGAGCTTGTGCACACAGCATCAATCAAACATTGCCTGCTGTTTGCTTGCTGCCTCCATTGGCTGCTGGGCTGTTCTCGTGTTCGAAAAAGAAAAGAAATTATCTAATTCTGCCCTCTTTTTCATCTGCTCTCCATTCTGTAGATATCTCTCAGATCTCTCTGTGGATATCTCTCCATCCTCATGAAATCCCAACTTCTTTGGAGAAAAGCCATCCCATATTTATGTCCGTCCATGTCTTCCCTTGGACCTTTTAATGTCTCACCACCTGCTGCCTCCCCTCCTCCCTTCCCTCCCCACAGCCCACGTTATCCATACTGCACAGTAATTAACACCTTTTGGGGGTCTCTCCCCGACGTGGGGAGTGCAAATGAACTCACCCAGGTTGTCCGTGACTTGGTAGGAATCCCGGAAATCCTTCATGCGGAAGCCGATGACATCAATGAAATCCTCCACGAGCCTGAACAGCTCCTTGGCGTTTGGCCCTATCTGCAAAGAGAGGCAGAATTTTGAGCAGACCAGATCCTAAAGAGAACAGCAGGAGCTTCTCTGCAGGCAAAGGTTTCTGCCCTGACACGTGAACTGGAAGCATTTGCTGGGTATAGTGGAGTGTTACGGAGCTGTGGAGAAGGAGGGCTGAGAAACCCTAAGAGGCAGCCTAGAAAAAGAAAAAAGACAGGCAAAAAAATGACACTTGGATTGATAAAACTTAGGGTGGAGGGCAATATTTTAAAGCAAAGGTTAATATTTGAGACTCTCTGGAGAAGAGAATAAGCTACCCATCTCCTTTCATAAAATCATAGAATTACAGAGTGGTTTGGGTTGGAAAGGACCTTAAAGATCATCAAATTCCAACTCCCTTTGTTGAAAGCAACCACACCAAAGAACAACTGTGGTCTAATGTTGAGTCCCAGGCAATCTGATTTTCTCCTTTCCCATTTCATTGTCAGGATCTCACTCTCTAAATAATCAAGTTCTTGATCCTGTGCTGTCCTGGAGTTTCTCTGCCTCTTATTTCTTTCCTATTTTTTCCCCATTGATAAAGACACTGGCAGTGACTCTTCCTTACCTGTGCTTTGCCAACTTAATACAAGGCTGTTAAACAATAACCAGTTTTCCAGTGACAGATTCCATAAAATCTAATCCACCTGAAATGAGCCGTGCTGACTGCCTGTCTTTTCCTCCAAGCACATTTGCCCACAGGGGCTTAGCAAATGCCACGAGAAGCTGAAGAAAAGCAGCTCAGCTCCTCCTCTTTTCCTTTTTCACCACTTTCACAGCGTTTTCAGTTCCTCACCATGATCCAGACATTCTGAGGTGGCTGGGGAGAGCTGGGGGGGGCAGCTGGGGACAAGCAGGATGGGAAGGAGGCAGAAGAGTGTGGGCAAGGAGCACAGGGGTGGCCATGCACGTCTCTCTCTCTCTGCCTATCCAAAGAATCTTGGTAAGGCTAAAACTGTCTCAGGATGAGATGAAAAAGTCCTGCCAGTACAGCAGGTGTGCACAGAAGGAGGAGAACTGAGTGAGGATGCTATTTTTAGCTGCACATTTTTATATTCCATTACAGATTGAAATCACAAGGTCAAACCAAACATGCTGGATGTTGTATTTTAGGTTTTATCATATAATGGTCAACCAAAGGCTCTTCAAAAATCATCATAGCCCTTCTCTGAATACCTTTATGGGTTGGTTTAATTTTTATTTTCCTTGAACAACATCTCTCTGCCTGGGGCGGGGGGCACAGGGCATTGGAATGTGAGACTGCAATGACGTTGGATTTATTTTTAATGAGCAAATTAGGCTTTGTTTCAAAAGAATTGGTTGATCTCACAAAAGGTAATGTGTGATTTTGGTCCAGCAGCTTTGAGGGAGAAGCACAGAGACTGCTGACACCTCTGCTGGCAATCCTGCTCATGAAGATTCCTGTGTCCCAAAGCCGTGGTGCTGGGCTGCCCTCTCAATTCCCACTACAACACACACCAGGAAAACATTCTCCCCGCGACGTTCCCCATCCACGTGTAGGTCATGGTGGTGCCAGCCTGGGCCTGCCTGGAGGTGCAGAGGGCAGATTGCACAGGGAAAGCCACTGGGAACCAAGTGCCACACAGAGCGAGCTGCTTTTAAGGGGATCATCAGGGTTTCCCTGTTGTCATGACGACTTGACAATCTCCTCTGCACGGTGCTGAAATAAGGACATACACCTGGAGGCTTGACACCAAGTATTTGGGCACAGAGTCACAGAATTGTGGTATAGTTTAGTTTGAAAGGGACCTCAGAGGCCACCTGGCCCGACTCACTTGCTCAAGCATGCCCAGGACCGTGTCCAGATTCTCTGTCTCACCCAGAGACAGACCAGGTCACGCTCTTCCAAATTAAATAGGAAAGCACAAAATATGAGGGAGGAGAGAGGAGAAGGCTGCTCAGCTCCTGGCAGAGTTGCTGTTGCATGAGGGAAATGTTTTCAAGTCCCTGTCTCATGTTCTGGACTTTCAACAGTTGTGCCAGCACTTGTGGTTAAAGTTTTTCCCAGAGGACTTCCCTGGTTGGTGTGAAGAGAACTGGGCTCCAGGGTTGCTTTGTGTGTTGGGTGATTCTCTTTTCTTGATTATTTGCTGTTTCCAGATCTCTTGGAGGAATTTTGTAACAGCTCACCAAAGGAATGGTGAAGGGACACAGGAATAGGTCTGACACAAGTCCACAACACAGAGTTCAAAGGGGGCACAAGAGACAAGGGCCAAATATGACAAAGAAAGAAAAAACAACAACATCATCCCCTAATACAGGAGAGTTCAGCTATGGAATTGTTCATAGAATCTTAGAATGGCCTGGGTTGGAAGGGGCTTTAAAGTTTATCTAATTCCAAACTCCTGCCATGGCCAAGGACTCTTGCTCAAAACCCCATCCAACCTGGCCTTGAACACTTCCTGGAATTTCAGGGACTTCAGGACTGAGAATGATCCTAACTTTGGCAGGAGAGAAATAAAGCTCAACATAACTGAACCCAAAAGCTCAGCTGAGCAGACTCCAGCTTTGAAAATCCCTCCTGTCCTGCATCTCTTCAGCCAGGAACTCGAAGCCACGTAAACCCACTTCTTTATCTTGGCAAGAGGAAAGAGTGGAATTACAGGAAGACTTCAGGATTATCAACTCCAAACCAAGTCTGACCCCTGAGAGCCAAATTTGGTCTACACCACTAGCATTTCACAGTTCTTCATGCAGAGAGTCTGGCTCAGAGCTGAGATCCTGTGGCTTCCTGAATTACTCCTTTAATGTGACTCAGCCTGGAACTAAGCTCATCTTAGGGGGTCATGTAGACACTTGGAAATTCCCCTCCTCATGGCTTAACTCTGTGCTGAAAACCTCTTTATTTCCAGGGAAGGTGCTGAAGGTTCATACCAGCTGAGCTTCCTCCCATTTTTCCCGGTTTTCCTCCGACAAAATGTTGCTGATGATCTGGACAAAGTTCTGGAGAAGGGAGACAAGAGAGGACAGAAGAGGTGGTTATGCATACATTGCCCAGGCTGGGAAGGTCACAGTGGTGTGGGATGGACATGTGAGATTCAGACATGCTCCAAAAGGGTTCTCGTGATCCCGTTCCCAAAAGGTCCCACAGCATCTCACAGGTGCCCAAGGATGTTAATGGGCATGTTAATTTTAATCAGCCCTTTTCCCCAAGGCCTTGGCTTTGACTACTGTATCTCCTGAGGCATTGGATTGGGAATATGTCTTGTATCCATTATTGATGATCTGAAGGAGAGATTAGGTAAGTATTTGTCAGAAACTTGTTAAAAACAGATGATCTTCCATTGCATAAATCCTTTCCTATCTTTTTTTTCTATTATTTCTGTTGTTTCCAGTGTGTGGAAACCTCAGGATCCCCTTTAGCCTGTGACCAGGCAAGAGAGGCAGAGATGGATCAAGAGGGTGCTGTCCGTGGTAGAACATTTGCAGCACATGGGAGAAGGAAGCAGACAAGAAATTTAAGCCTATTGATTTTTTTCTTCAGTTTTATCACTCTCTGCAGATCCTGCAGGATCAGTTTAATGTTTCAGCTCATGGGATGATCCCAAGGGTGTATCCTGTAGCTGCTCTGCAGCTGCTGGAAATAAAACCCTGGGATGAGAAACCACGAGGATAATCCCCTATATCAACATCCAGGTACCCAATGCCACAGGATCATTTTACCTCGAGTCATTAGCCTGAAATCCCTGCCAAATAATGTTCTCATATCAATTAGACTCTGCAGTGAAGTGCTATCAGGTTGAAAGAGTGACCTTGGCTTTCAAGTTCTTAGTTTATAAACCAAGGAAGAACCACCTTGAAAGGAGAGTTTGTTAATACAGAAAGACACTTACTGTGGGAAAAACAATAATCTGTTTTTTACAGGCACTGTATCAGCTGCAATCAGTACCAGTAATCAAACCCTGAGCTCTGAGCATGGACACACCCCTCCGACCCAGCCTTGGGTTCCAGAAAATGCAGCTGGGCTCACCTGCACATCCCCAGAAGTCGGGCTGTGATACGCCCTACGGAAGATCTCTGTCACGTTCCTGAGTATGTCCATGGTGGACAGCAGGTCCCCACTGTAGCTGGTCCCGTCCTGGGAGATTTCCACAAGGTTCTGGAGCACGTCTGACAGCCCGTCTCCCATCAGCCCACGCTGAGCTTTGGAAAGGTGTTCCCTGGTCTGAGAAACAGAAAAGAAATGTGAGAAACACTTTTGGGGACAGTCAAAGTCACATTAATGAGCTTGGCGAAGGAATTGCTGGGGGGAAGGTTTTTGACCTTCCTCACAATTCAGAGTGTAGATTAGATGAATCTGACAATCTTTGCTGGCCTGAGAGCCCCTGATATTTTTAAAATGATAGAAAAGAGTGATAGATTCTAAATTATATCCAAAGTCATTCTAAAATGAGAGAGAACTGAAATTTTCTGTTTGCCCATGAAGAAGAAATGGTCCTACTACGAAGTTTCTTCTGTTCATAACCCAACAGAATAGTTTTGCCCCAAAACCTTGTTTTCTTGCAAACAATTTGGAATGACTTTAGGACAGACTGTACCTTCCACTGAACAGGAGAGGTCAGTTTCCCTAAAGGCTGCAGGAGACCAGCAGAAATTCCTCACAACAATGAATTTAAGAATAAAATAAAAAATATTAAAAATGATACAGTCACACTGATACTTAATGATAATGTGATATGAAAGGCCTGGAAAAACCCATATTCTGCCAAGCTGGATATTAAAATATCCTGGAAGGAACCATCCCTTGTCTGTGAAGTGCCTGTGCATCACAAGGTAAGCAGAAAAAACAGTAAGACAAAATCAAGGCACAGCTGGAAACCCTTTTTTTCCTTCTTTTTTTGGTAACTACAGCCATGTCACAATCACTGTGGAGGATCCCAAACCTGAGGAAGTGGGGCTGCCTTACCATCATCTGTATGTTCCTGTAATCAATAGAAACACACTTGATGTAGGTTGGAGGCTCCCAGTAAGCGATGCCTTCTTCATCTAAGATGCATCTTCGAAGGATCAGCCCTGGAAGATGAACGAAACAAAAACGGGAGTGAGGACAGAATGAAAGGCCAAGAATTCATGGGGGTCGGTCTTTTGTCATGGGTAGGAAGTCGTGGGACAAGAGGACATGGCTTCAAGTTGTGCCAGGGAAAATCTGGAATGGGTATTAGGGAAAATTTCTTCACTGAACGGATGGTCAGGCATGGGAACAAGCTGCCCAGAGAACTGGTGGAATCATCATCCATAGAAGTGTTCAAAACACGGGTAGATGTGGCATTGAGGACATGGTTTAGTGGTGGGCCTGAAAGTGCTGGGTTAGGGGTTGGACCTGAGGATCTTATGGATGTTTTCCAACCTTCATGATTCTAAAGAGATCACCCAGAACTGGTCAATGCATGCATTCAGACTCAGCTACCAGCACAAAGGGCATCAGAGGCACCTGCAGATGCCTGAATAACACCTGCAAGCTTGTAGGGGGGATTATCTTTATTTCCTTCTCCTGCCTTTTATTATGGCAGGGCAGCAGAAGGAACTGGGTAGGAAAACAAAAATGAACAAATTGGACACGGCTAGTCAGGGTGAAGGGAAGGTTCCTTCTCCTGCCCTGGATGGCAGCATTTTTTCCTGGCTCGGGAAGCCCCACGAGCCTCCCCAGGTGGTTTGGTCTGGTACTTGCAACTAAAGCAGGGCTTGTGCTGCCCACGCAGTCCGCAGGGGAATAAACACCCGACAGCACCAGTTTTGCATCAGCTGAAACTCTCTGAAAGCTGCTTCCAGTCCGCCCCCAGGCTCTCCCTCAGCTCCAATCCACAGAGGGGTTTGCAGTGATAATCACATGCTTTGTGATGCGGAGGAACAGACATCTCGGAGAGGAGGAAAGGGAGAGGGATCACCCTGTCCCAGCCACCATGATGCCATTCGGAGTTTTTGAGGATCAGGTTTGCTGGGTTTGAAAACCCACTGCCACTTCCAAATGATTCAGTGATCTTTCCATGGATATATCCCTTCCAGGACAGCACTGAGGATGACACTGACTGTTCCAGGCTGAGTCAAAGAGATCTCTCTGTATGCAACAACCCTCTCCCTCAAACAAAATAAAACCTTTACATTAATTATTGACACTGCTGCACCTATTTCTGTTCCTCCCTGGAGGTGAGGAACATCCAGCTGAGGACAAATCCCACCACTGGCATGATCTCCTGGAGCCTTCTCTGCTCTGCCTTCCACTCCCTAGGGAACACATGGCCACAACAGGAAACACCTGGATGCCCAGAGCCTTTCAGTTCACACCACCACGATCAGACTATCAACTTGAGCACCCAAAGAAATATTTGGAGATGTGCTGAGGTTTCTAAGTGTAAGTGGACAACAGAATTCAGATTTCCTGCTCTCATAGAGCAGCTGCTTTTATGGGGCACTGGAGAGAAATACAACACCCAAGTCTAGAGGATTCTAACAAAGCCCCACCTGCTTTGCAAAATTGTGTATAGATAATGGAGGGAACATATCCCAGTACTGCCTTAATTTCAAACTTGTCCCAGGACCAGACAGTGGGTGGATGGAAACCACCACAGGTTGTCCAGTAACAACTAAGATGCTTTTGCTTCACAGTGAAAACAAAAGCCCAGACAGAGTAAATTTAGCCCTGGGACAAAGGGAGGGAAGTCCACGTGCTTGTCCTGTCCTCCCACAGCCAGGTTCCCTTCACCTAGGACACGAAGGATGGAGGATCCCCTGAGGGAGGGCCACCTTCCCACCATGCAGTCACCCTTACCAGTGGCATTGCGGGGACACCGGACGGCTGCAGCATCCCCGGCCGGCGTCTCTTTCCAAACCACGGGGCCAAGACTCTCCTCATCACAGATTTCGTGGGGCTCTGCCAGGAGAGAAGAACTCCATTGGTGAAACTTCCTCCTCAGCAAGGACACGGAAAAGGGAGTGGAGATAGGAAATATGGGACCATGGTCTGTGAGCCAGGAGGCCTGGGGCTGCACTCCCAGCTCTGCAGCTGATCAGTCCCGCACAAAGTCACTTCACCTCTCCGGAATTTGCTCTGCCTGTCTGAAAATCCATTCCAAGGATTAGGTCACTAAAATCCATGGGGAAGTCCACTTACATCCTTGCCTTGCCTTGTGGCAGCTTTTTGCAAGAAAACTGCTGTTGCTACTCTCTACTGAAGAGTTTTATTTCTTAATTTTTAATGGGCAGATCTTTTGTGGATGAACTCCATGGCTCCAGACTCCACCTCTTCCATTCTTCAGGGTCACCACACTCACTGTTGGATGTATCTAAAATGAGGCCTGGCATGAGTCAGTGGAGTAAGAATGAAGGAAAGAAGGAAATGAAGAGACAAGATGAACACATCCCCCGGGTGGTCTTCATTCTACCTGCTTCTGTCTTGTGCACAAAAGTGAGAAGATCTGAGCCCCAACCAGTTGTAATTGCATCAGCAGCTCATTTCCAAACACTGCTGCAGAGCCCAGGAGCCTGCAGAAATGTGTTTTGAGACATCACAGGAAAAAAAAAATCATTGTAAGGAGGGTTTTGGATGCTTCTGTCTGTGGGTGGAGCTGAGTCGGTCTGAGAGTTGGTGGGATCTGGGAGAACAACATTCACCACAGGAGTTCTTTGTGCTGAGAAACTCATTATTTACAACATGTAAAGCAGAGGGAGCCATGGAGGATGGTGTTAAAACTATTTGTCACTCCTGAGGGAGGGGAGGAGAAAAAACTTGATTTAATAGTTTTTGATTATAGTTTTTATTCATTGCGCATGTAAAAATATCGATAAATAGGAAGCTCAATTTGTGCCTGCAGCTGGTCCCACTGCTGCTCTGGACCACCCAGGGACCAGCCTGGATGTGAGGAAGGCTCAAACCTTAAATAATGGGCATGGCAAGTCCTGCTTCTTTGAAGAACTCCTGCAAGACCCACCAAGCTGCCTGCACATCACTCCTCCTGCAGGGTCCAAGTCTGTGTGGTTTCAGCCCCAGCTGCAGCTCAAAGATGGATTCCTCCCCAGTAGATGCTGGGAATGAATAAGTTGCACTCTCTGCTTGGAAACAGATTCTCCTTCCCCTGGTTTAAAGCTCCTGTGTGAGTAATCACGGGTTTGATGGAACCCCGGAGGGCAAGCGGGACCCCAGCAGTGCTCTGCACATCAGCAGGACTCATCCCTGTGCCAACAGCTCGTGGCTTCTGTAGATAAGCCAGAGCAGGGCTGGAAAGGAGGCAGATTCATTTCCAGACTGCTGACATGGAGCTGTGGAGCAGGAAGATTGAATCACCCCGTTGTGACAACACTTGGTCACCCACAGAGCCTGTCCCAGAGCAGGGAGTGAATTCCTAACTCCTGTCCCCTGGACCAGTGCTTTGACCACTGTCACAGATTGTCCCGTGGTTCACAGGAGGGTTCTGCCATGTGGAAGCTTCCAGCACCATCGGCTACAAAGCAGCAGAGCACTTTAAAAAGCAGAGAGGGAGAATGTTCACATCTCTCCTCCCCTTTCTCCCCCACTGGCCTGTCAAAACTTCCCGGTCTCACCACCCCTGCAGTGTCCCTGGGGACCGCTGAGGGATGCTGTGGATCAGAGATGCCCTTTAAAATTACACTGATTTCAGTTGTCTTACCAGTGAGAGCAGGAGCAATTCCCAGGCCAGGAGAGAATCATTTCATCCTTTCCTTTTTTCTCCTTTTTTTCTTTTTGATGTTGCTTCACAACAAAATCCCTTTTACCAGCGTAACCTATTTGCACTGGGAGATTTTAATAACTAACCCAATTAAGTTCAATTCTTCTGCTCAAATCAAATCACGCCGGCATTTGATACTTTCTGGAGAACAAATTGAGCGGGTTTATTTTTAGCCTCTGATGTTTCCCCACCTTTTCCTTCCCTTGAAAATTAACAACTGCAGCGAGACCCTTTCTGGCTGTGAACCCTGGCAGGCCCCCGTGCCTGAGACTTGCCTTTTCCTTTTGAGCACTGCACAGGCATCAACCCCTGCAGAAAGAGAAGAAAAGATTGGGCTTGTTCTGCCAGGGCCCCAGCTGGCACACACTGAAGCTGAGCTAAATCTGCCTCACTCTGTAGACACCACCAGACAACCTGGTGCTAAGATTTTCTGTGGCTAGAGAGAGCTTTGTGGCAGAGTTAGAAGAGATTCTCACACGCCGCTGCTAATTGAGAGGCACAGCTTGTAAGGAGAGGTGATGCCTTTTATTAGAGTGGAGCTGAGGCTGTCACACAGCCTCTTGCTCTGTCATCTCCGAGCTGAACGTGCTGGAACTTCCATGCTGAAGTCCTTTGCCTTTCATCTCTTTGTCTTCAGAGCTTTGTGAGGGAGTCTGAGGGGTCAGCTTGGCTTCCATGTGGCAGATCTGCCCTCAGGTACTCCTGCATCAAAACTGCTGCCTCCTGTCCTTTAGGGAGACTCCCCTTTCCAGCACGAACACCAGGATGCTGCCATGAGAATCCCTCCTGTCTCTGGCTGAGCTGCTCTGACAATTAATTACCCTTTCAGTCAAAGCTCGTGGCCTGTCACAATCGATGCGATCTGACTGCCAGCATCACAGAGGCCATTGATTCCCCACCAGCAATTTCACCAGGCCCTTCCACTCAGACTGAGGAAGAAAGCAAAAATGGTGCACAGGCCTTTTTCTGGGTCTTTGTATAGTCTGAGAGGCAGACAGAGGCATTCCCACTTGCAAGTGTTCGCGCCTGCTTATTTTTCACATCCAAACCCAGGTTTTCATCTGCCCTACAGCTCACTCACCCTCCATTCAGCTTTTGCACTCTGCAAAAGGAGGGTGAGATTTGGGTGAAGCTCTGACAGATGCAGACACAGCTTTTTTTTTTTTTTAATTTCCAGAGGTAAAGGGTGGGAAACCACTGCAGCATCCTCTGTACTCAACAACAACATGGGCTTGAGACTCTGATAACAGTTTTTGCTACCAAACAGTTTCTCTTTTCCTCCTGTAACTCCATGGCAATGAAAACATAAAAATAACCAAGACTGGTAGGATTAATCAGATATTCACTGAAACCAACACTGTTGCACTGGATTCTGCAAAAGTTAAATCAGGACCTTATATCTCATACCTGGGTCATGGGTAGGATTTTATTAGATTATAACCTTTATTAGATTATAACCTTTTGTAGCATTCACATCTCTGACACACGACATGGGAGCCATTCCAAAAACCCATAGTCCCCCTTATTCAAAGGAAAGCACGAGGGCTCTGGATGTACATACCAGGACACTTTCTGTCATTGCACTGCTTGTACTCCTCCTTGGGACCCTGGCAAGTCTCTCCACCGAAGAAGGGGCCGTAGCACACCCGGTCACGTCTCTGAGTGCCACCTCCACACGTGGCGGTGCAGCTGCCCCACACTCCCCAGGCCTGCCACTTCCCATCCACTGGAAACAAAAGAGAAAAAGAGGAGAGAAACAGCCTGTTAGGGCCCAAACATCATCTGCAACAGAAGGATTCAAGGTGCCAAGGTGAGCAGAGGAACAAAGGGCAAGTGGCGCAGGGTTTGGTAGGAAGGGAGGTTCTCCTGCCTTGGATCTTTGTTTGATCTCCAACTGGTATTAAATCAGTGTTCCCATTCCCATCCCATCAGCCCTTTAATAGTCCAAGGGCCTTTTTGTGTTTCTTCTCAGCATCTCCACGCTCTGCAAAAGCAGCCCCATCTAGTTCCTCAGGCTGAGATTTGGGGCTGTGCTCCTGAGCACTCTTCCACATCTGCCAGGCCAGTTCCGTATCTGGAATTCATTTGGGATGTACAATGCATGTGTGAAAATAGCCCTTCCCAGAGAAGGTCTGGTGTGGGGATTTAGAGAGACCAGCAGAGCCCTTGGGCAAAAAAAACCCATGAAGAAACATCAAATAAACCTCCCTCCAGCTGTTTCCACTGCACTGAGGCTTCATGTGCCTTGGAAAGAGGTTTGGAATGTTGTCTCATTCCGTTGTGTCTTCTCCCAACAGCTTCTTAGATTCAGTGGAAATGTGATTTCTTTTTACGTTAACAATGACATTTATCAAAATGCTGCTTCTTTTATGTTAACAAATGCATTTATCAAAGCACCAAAGAAATGTTGATTAGCCCTCGCAACAAACCTGCAAGGAAGGGAAACATTCTCCTCTGCTATACCACAACTTGGTGACAAAACCAGAACAAGCCCTAAGTCTGCTCTTTACAATTTGGGTTTTAATTTTGAGTTACCACATCATCTTGGGTTGAATAATTCCCTTTGGGAGGGTGGGAGATCCATGTCTCCTCCAAGAAGTAGACAAAAATTACCAAAGAAGAGGGGCAGCACCAGATTACGGTGCTTTATTTAGTGACATTTTATGCAGTGGAAGGTATGACCTGAGTTGCTTTGACAGACAACTCTGAAATCAGTGGGACGTGGTCATCTAAAAAAGAGTTCTGAAGCCCAATTTCGTCTTTGAAGATCTCCCTAAGTTTCAAAGAAGGAGTGAGTTACCCAAAACATCAAAACCTACTTGAGAACATGTAGGAAAGTCCAATACCTATGTTAAATACTGCAGATAATGGTGCTACCAGAGGGTAGAGGGGTTCCCTGAGGAAATAGGTAGACCAGGATGAATTCCAGTAGAAATTATTATTATTATTATTATTATTACTGCTATTTTTACTGTTATTATTATTACTGTTATTGCTGTCATTATTATTATAAGTCACAGATGAGTAAAGTAAGTGACAAGTCTTACACAGACATGAACGAAGGCTTTATTGTGCCAGACCTTCTCACTGATAAGGTTTAAAGCTGAGATACAATGGAAGATTCCCTGTTTGCTTCAGATTTAAGTGGGAACATTTAAGTGGCAGAAGGAGAGGAACAAAACAAACAGAGGAGGGAAGCTGAAGCCCTGTGGAGGCACGGAAAGGGTTTCATTGGTATTTTCTTGGGGTTTTTTTTAAGCTTATGCTGAAAAGCTGCAATCTAAGGTTGGAAAGACACATTCCCTGTGGGCAATCACTCACCTCCCTGGGGTCTCCTGAAACATTTGCCAGCGCTGAATTTTGGCTGGCATGGTTTGTTGGAATGATCCAAACCTCCTTTTTACTGCACTGGAAAGGGCGCAAGTCTTCCCCAAAGAAACATTTTACTGGGACTGCAGGGGAAGACGGCCCAAGAGAAAGAAAAAGTCATTGGTCACCAACCTGGGCACTGGCGCAGGAAGCAGTCCCGGGTCTCCACCCAGTGTCCCTGGCACTCGGCTCCGCCGTAGGAGGGTCCATTGCACTCCCGCGTCCGCTGCTGGGTCCCATTGGAGCAGGAAGCGGAGCATGAGCTCCAGCTCGACCACTCGTTCCAGTTCCCGTCCACTGAGTGGCCCAAAGAAAGAAAACGAGCAGAATGTGAAAATCTTTCCCTCTGGAAGGAGCCACGTAGTGAGAGCCTCTGGCCTTTGCTTACCGGGGACTACGGTGGGGAGGACAAGGAGTCACAGAGCTTGAGAGAGGGGACAGAGCATCAAAAGTAGTTTGGATAACTGTGGAAATAGGGATTTTTGGGACCCTCTTCAGCCTCCAGCAATCCCACAGGATGCAAGTGAGGTAACATTTCAATTTTTATATTCCACACTCTACTCAACACCATAAAAATTGAAATTACTGATATTGCACATTCCTACGTGAAAGTCCAAACTAATAACATTGCTAAACACAACATAACATCACACCAGAGGACGTGGCTCGTGCTTTCACTGAACACTTTGAAGGGTTCGGTACATTACTGTGACATTTCCCATTTGGGGCCATCAGCACTTTTTTAAGGAGCCCATATTTCAGCAAAGCAGTGCATGAATCTGCGGCGCGTGAATTTTCTCAAGCATGCACATGCTCTGTTTTTCATTAAAGCACACCCAGAAACTCAAATCACAGTGTTATTGACAAGAATCCACCATTCCTGCTGGCTGGGAAATGTGGGAACAAAGGTGTGCTCCAACAGAAGACCAGGAACAGGGTGAGTGTGTGTGGACAATGTACTCCTCTCACAGCTGAATTAACTCTGACAGGCTGTTTGTACCCAGCAGTGTCTTTGATAATTAAATAGAGGAAGGAGGGACAAGGGAGGTTATGATAGGGGTGGGGTTGGAGAGAAATACATCTTTTATCGTGGTATGGACTGAAGCAATCCCAAGTGTGGCAGTCACACCCTAATTTGTCCCTGATCAACAGATCCATCACTCAGTCTGCTCTTCCTGGAGCATTTTTCTCATTAACAGTGGTCATCATGCTCTGTTTAGATCTAATTAGCTGCTAGATCTCACTCAGGAAAAACACCCTGAATCCCTGAAAAGTCTNGGGGCTTTGTTTGTTTGTCCAAGAAAAATAAATGCCAACTGGTCCCCCATGTAATATGCAAGGAATTGATCAGCCCTCTGTAATCCCCATTGCTGTTGAGCAGCTTTTTGTTTGCAAACTCTGCAATAAAAAGTTAAAAACATGCAAATGGGCAACTGTTAACTCAGAGGTGATCACATGCTGTGCAAAATCAGGCAGGCATAAGGGTACTTCCAAAAGGTGCGTGTTTCTAACAATCCAAAAATTTATGTTTTTATCGTGCATAAATTCAAGGCTTTGTGCCAGTGCCTATCAATCCCAAAGAGGGGAAATGAAAAATGCGGTGTTTTACAGGCGGTTGTTGTCTGGAAATGATCCAAAACTCCACAAAGTAAATCCTACCAGGTACAAATTATCGTGGGTTTTCTGCCTGAAGGTTATGCTGTTAAGTTTCCATGAACTGATCATAAAATCATGGAATCACTGGATGGTTTGGGTTGGGAAGGTAAAGATCATTTAATTCTACTCGCTGCCATGAGCAGGGACACTTCCACCATCCCAGCTTCCTCCAAGCCCCATCCAACCTGGCCTTAAACACTTCCAGGGATGGAGCAGCCACAGCTTCTCTGGGCATCCTGTGTCAGAGTCCCACTACCTTCACAAGGAAGAATTTCTTCCTAATAATGACGGTGTGAATCCTTCATTAACATTCCCCTATGTTGGAAAAGTGTGATTGCATCTCCCACATTAAATTTGACATTTACCCAAAAAACTGCATTTACCAAAAAAAGGTTGAATTTTTTCAACAACCTCCCTGCTGCTGGTGATTGGCAGCTTTTGAGAAGTGCAATCATTTGGAGGTAGGAAAATAAAACGACCCAATCCATAACTTGGTTGTTTGGTGAAGAATTTAGAGCAGGTAATTTCCTTGTATTTATTTATTCATAGGCTGTAATTTCAGAAACGTTTTTAAAAAAGGAGAAGCAAAGGTGGCTGTGTTGTCCTTCCAGCCACTTGCACTGATGCCAAGACGTCTCTTGGTCAAGGTGCTGAGAATTCCCATCACAGCCACAGCCAAGGACTGTTTGGTGCCACAATTACACCACGGTGAGGTCTATCAAAAATGTTCATTTTCTGGTGCAGCCCGTAAGGAGACAGGCATTGTCTTCCTCCTTTCTCCTCTTCCAAGGGCTTGGGGCTCAGCCTGTGGCATCCACAGCTCCTGTGGAACAAAGGCTCTGTTGTTCCTGCAGCAGAGCATTTTTATCAGCTCTAGCAATAAATCCTCGGGGCAGGGTGGTAATGAACACTGCGAGTGTCTGGGGTGTCAAACGCCCATTGTTGTGCTTCAATGATTCCCCCAACGCCGCTCTCATTTGGCGCTGCCAAGCTGCTGATTGCCTTTGTGGCACTAATTGGAGCTGAAGCCTTGCAGTTGGGCTGCTTGTCTTTTTCACCACTGTTTCGGCGGCGTATTTATTTGTATTTAAATTAATTATGGATCAATGTTAACTCAGGGTATGCATTATCGCCCAAGCAATGCCGGCTCTGACTTCTTAAATTTGTCTTTTTATGACAGAGTCAATTTGGTGTCTGGGAGGTTCTTATTCCAAGCAGAGTCTTCTGGACAGCAGCCAGATATCCAAGGATAGTTACTTGGAGTGAAAATTCGATGGGAAATGCCAGGAGGCTTCTCACTGTTTTCACAAAGTTCTCATCCCTCCCACAATCCTTCTCCTCCTCCAGGGACATAATAACGTCTCATAACGATTCTCATTAAGCTAGAAAAAGGTCAGTTGACTTTATCCAGGGATAGGGAGGGAGTTTTGGGGAGCTCCCTTGTGTACAGATCGTGTTCACCAGGACACCCAGAGTTAAATTAAGGGAGCCTATTAACCTAGGGCCTGTCAGAGGAAAGAAGCCTCTGGAGCACAACTGGATTTCCAGGTGGTAAAAATCATTCCATCTTGAGGTGCTTTCTGATGTTTCAGAGCAACATCAAGGAGAGGCATTTTGAAGTAAAATTTGGAAGTATTGAAAAGATTAAATTTGGCATGGAAGGCTGTTGGGAGTGTCTTAGTTCATCTCACCACCCAGAGCAGGATCAGCCACAGAGAAAACTTGCATATATATTGAATTAATGCACAGACAAGTAAAACTATTAATTAATTCCAGCACAATGAACCCAGTCAGGCAAAATAACTTTAAACCATTCAATGGGGAGAACAGGTGAGGAGCTTAAGATGGTCATGGAAATAGCAGTGACAGCCAGGTCCAGCCTATGTAAGGTGTCCTCTGCAAGAGATCACACAGGGTAAACCTGAACCTGAGACATCTCTGAGCTGAACAACCCCAGAAAGCACCTCTGGGTTGCTTCCTCAATGAGTCCTTTCCTCAGGATCCTCCTTGCGGTAGTTTGGAATTTCACTGGAGTCATCTATGGGCCCTAAGGGCATCTGAGCTGGGGAGACCTGCTGCAGGGGAGGTTTCAGATCTGTCACTGTCCCTACCTGGGCAGAGAGCGATGTTGCAGAACTTGGTTTGCTTCTCTGGTCCCTCGCAGGGGTTCCCGCCGAACTGGGGGGGTTTGCAGGTGCGGGTCCGATCCCTGTAGCCTCTCCCACAAGTGGAAGAGCACAGGCTCCATGGAGACCACTCGTCCCAGGTGCCATGCACTGCAAAGGAAGCAGAAGAAGTGGTTTTTCTTTTTCAGAAGAGGCCTGAGGAAATGAGGGAGCCCACAGGGCACAGCTTCTTCCCACCCGGAAAGAGCAGCATGTGGGAAGTTGGAGAACAACCCAAAATGTGCAAGAGGAACATCAAGTAATTTTTATGCTTCGATATTGACACCAAGTGTCTGCTGCTTTCCAGTCTTTGAAACAAACCACAATGTACTTCTAGTTGACCTTAATTTTCCAGATTTTTCAGCCAACATGGCATTTCTTAAGCAAAAGATGGATTTAGCTGGAAAGGAATAAAACTCCACTACCCTTAGGGATGCATCATTACTGTTTTGTTGCTTCTTGCCCTTTTTCTCTCCCTCCCAACATTCTTATCGAATCCTTAAAGACTACAATATTTTAAGGCTTTCAGAAAAGATGTAATCTGTCTACTGTTTACTCTCATAGGTCAGTGACACCTCAGAGGCAAAGCTAGGGAGACTCCAAAAAGTAAAATGGAATGGACAACATCCTCCAAGATTGCTCAACCCATCTCTGGTAGCTCCTGGAATTAGACATCTAATCGATTTTAATCTAACCTAATTAGCCTTCTAGTCTATATTAATCTAATCTTCTCCAATCTAATCTAATCTAATCTGGCCAAGTTATTTATGGAATTTTAGTCACTGTAATCTCCAGAGGCCAAATGTTGTAAGAATGCACTGATCGCTCTTAAGGGACTTCATCCCTCCTAGCTTTACCAGAGAAACTGACGCCAAGTCAATAATTCTTTAGGAAAAGAAGAAACCCAAAAAAGCCAGGGATTTTTCCAGTCCTTCATCAGTTGCTAACAGTGAATGATGCCCCAGTGCCAGGAAAGGAGGTTCAAAATTAATTCTCACCAGGCATCTTGCATGATAGGAAATAACCAGAAGAGGAAATACAGGAGAGAACATGGATGGGGATTTCACCACGGGTGGTGGTTTCACTATCATAGAATTGTTCCTGAGCAATGATGCTGCTCGTCAGGAGAAATGAATAACACACCAAGTTTAACAGCATAACTCTTCAAACTAATCATAGAAACAAAGAACAGTTTAGGTTGGAAGGGACCTCAAAGATCATTTCATTCCTGCCATGGGCAGGGACATCTTCCACTATCCCAGGTTGCTCCAAGCCCTGTCTGACCTGGCCTTGGACATTTCCAGGGATAGGGGACCCACAGCTTCTCCAAGCAACCTATCCCAGGGCCTTACCACCCTAACAGGGAAAGATTTTTTCCTAAAATCCAATCTAAACCTACTCTCTTTCAGTTCAAAGCCATTCCTCTTTATCTTGTCTTTACATGCTCCTGTATAAAAATCCTTCTCCATCTTTCATGTAGGCTCCAGGCTCCCCAGAATGTCCTTTTTCATCAAAATTGTTCCTGACCTGGAAAGACCCCAAAGGGCACCTGCCTGCAGGTGTACTGAGCTCATGGACTTTAGACAGCGTGGAATTGTCCACACCATGCAAACCAGGTGCCCATCTCATGGTGCTTGCTCTAACAAGAGTCTCTGTATGAGGCCTTAAGGCATAAAGAGAAGGAACAGAGAACAAAAACCACCTCCCTCCAAGAATTTTAGAATCATAGAATGGTTTGGAACGGAAGGGAACTGAAAGATCATCTAATTCCAACCGCTTTCCACTAGACCAGGTTGCTCCAAGCCCCATCCAAGCTGGTCTTGGACATTTCCAGGGATGGGCAGCTACAGCTTTTTCTGGGCAACCTATGCTATGGCCTCCCAGAAATATCCCAGTGGAGATACCACAGGCAGCCAATGTCCCTCCCCTGCTGCCCACCAATACCTGGGCACACGGCAGAGTTGTTGCACTGTCTCTGCTCCCGGAGAGGGCCACTGCACTGGGTGCTGTAGGAAGACGAAACGCAGAACCTGGTCCTGGTCTGCCAGCCCTCCCCGCAGGTGGTTGAGCACACACTCCACGGGGACCACTCCTCTGCTGCAGGGTCACCTGTAGGGGTTGGAACAGAAGGTGAGGATGTGGCATCCTTGGATCTCCAGGGATCTTCAGGGATGAAATTTCCGGGTTACACTTGGCCGGTTTGTGAGGTCTGTGAGGCTGCAATGTGTCCTGCAGGTGGGGTGACAGGATGGGTGGGAGGGTGTGAGGGCATTGGGGAGAAAATGTGAGAGTTGAGAATGGGCTAAAGTGGGGTTTTTTGGGTACTCTGGAGAGCTGTAACACACACACCCATATGGAAAAAATATAGGAAGGATGCTGTGGAAGCATCAGGGCACTGGGAAGAGCAAACTCCACCGCTGAAGGTGGTGTAGCCACTCCAGAACCTTGTGAGATGGGATAAGGCACCTCCTGCCAGAGATTGTACTAAAAAGGATTAGACAGATAAATGTATCCACAAATTGCTCAGTTTTAAGGATTCAACCCCTTCTCCTGCCTTTTCACAGCCCCTGCCAGGGCAGATTGGCAGAGGGGGAGCTGACAAAGTAGAAGGCAATGGTGCCTAAAAAGGGTCAGCTGATGAAATCCCACAGTTTTCTTGGCATCTCCTTTACCTGTGGAGATCTCCGGCAAGCTTGTGGCACAAAACAAGGCTGACTCTCCCAGGGCATCATCACACAGTTCCTATCAACTGCTTATCTGATGGGGCAGCATTGGAAAGGCAACCAAAAATGTCCCATTGATGGGAGTGAAAAGCACTGAGATGTATTCCCTTTGTCACTAATATCCCGGCTGGGGCTGTTCCAGCAGCCACAACCTCCAAACAAGTCACCCTAAGTGTGAAATGAGCAGGGAAAGGATGGTTTTCCATTAGTTTTCATACGTTCATATATTCATTTTCAATGTTCTACCCCTTGACAAAATGTTCTTCCCCACATGAAAATAAAAAGCTGGCTGTGTTCCACTTAATTAAGCCATGCATTGTTTGGGTTTCCAGATTTTTCATGGGTTGCTAACAATTATACATAACAAACCTGGAATCTTATATTTGGTATGCGTAGAACACAAGCTTATGGCAAAAAATAAGCACCAGCATAACAGAGGGGCAACCCCTGCTCATGACAAATTCTTCAAAACCTCAGAGTGCCCTGTGGCTCGTCCCAAGTGGATGCATTTGTCAGACTGGGGGTGATAAGAAGTATAACAGCACTGGGTGGAATAAGTAAATATGATGCCAAGGGTCATCCAGCCTGGCAGCCAGCACTTGGATGTGCTATCCCACACCACCACCCAGTTCCCAAAGAAAGCTGGGCAGAGGATGCTGTATGAAATTTTCCAGCTGCAACATGGAGCAGGAAAGAGACTCTGCAGCTGGAGATCTCAGTGAGGGTTATAAACCAGCTTTATGAAAATATCAGAGCAGGAACTGTGGTGGGGATTGTAAAGGCTTCAGACCACCAAATTTCCCAATATTGCCTAAAGCTGTGCATGTCTGGCTTTTGCCTGGAGGTGGTATATTCATTTATTTATTTTTATATGTTTACTAGTGTTTTGCACATGCAATGAAATTTCATGCAGGATTTCAGGCGTTTGTGGCTCCCATCAATCTGCTCCGGGGTTTTGGTAGTTATCTGTGTTGTTTGGTCTGTGTCATGCTTTCCAGCACATCTGCCTTGAATGTCTCCAGTCATTCCAGCAGCTAGTAATTAAAAATACAGACCCTGATCAGAGTTTGTTGAATTAATGTATGTTGAGGGGGGCAAGTGTAAAAGAAGACCTGCCCTTGCTGTAAAATGCACAGACTTTCACTCCTTCATTTATTGTCTGGACACAGGAAGAGGTGGAGGTGAGGACCAATCTTTCCCTACCTCATCTGTGCCATTGCAATGGTTGTCATGAGGTGTAACTGCTGCTGTTCATTAAGCCAAAGTTGCTCAAAACCATTTTGCTTCATTAACCTGCCCAGCTGGTGCCAATTAGATGAAAATTATGGATCGCTGGTCTTTCTCTGGGATGTGTAGGAGACATTTGTGTGTTTGGAGGCTTTGGGGCTTCAGGAAAACATCCATATCCTGTTTCACAAGAATTCGATCTCCTGGTAGAGAGAAACCTGCATTCCCACAGCAATTTTCCTGCCTCTCCAATAAGGGACTCAACCACCTCTGTCAGACCCAGCATCCTGCCACGCTCCGAGCTCACCACCAGATAATTACTTTTATATACTTCAGCATTTGCCATTCACAGAGCCCCAGACTCCAGAAGATCCCTCTTTGGCCCACAGATCCCAACCATTCCTTCTCCCCTGCCTGCTTGGATGCTCCATGAACCAGTGATGCCTTTGCATTTCTCTGTCCACCCTGAGCAGCCTCCCCAGTTCTGCACCCAGCAGCCCCCAGTCCCTCAGTGCCAGACAGCTGGGGGATTTTTGGTAGTTTAACACTTCAAGTTTGGGTCCCAAAATCTTTCTGGGATGCCAGGGGTGGGACAGGGGAGAGGTGGGAAGGAGACACAAGGGCTTCCTCCATCAGCAGCTCACAGCGTGGAGAGCTCACCATGCCACCGACCTCCCCCTCAGACTTGGCTGGGGTTTTGCAATCTCTGTATTCAGACGAGTTACTGTGTCACTGGATGAATGAATGGCATCTTTGAACCAAATTCCACCTCTCCTTCCTCTCTCATCTTTATTATTTCTGCCTTTTGCTCTTTCACAGCAGAAATAGCTGTGCTTAGAGTTAAATCTCCTAAATTATTGTCCCTCGCACTGCACGAATCCCTGGCTTTTAAACCCATAATACAGTTCATTTTCTAAGTGCTGGTGACTCCCTTGGGCTCGGTGTCATTCTGAACCAAGCCATTTATCTCAGTCCACTGGGACATTACGTCCAGCCTCATCTCAAGCCTTGCACAAATTTTGCTAATTTTCAAACCGAACAAGACCCAGTTCTGAGACTCTCTCAGGCAGGAGACAAATTCACTCTCTACTCAAGAGAAGCCCAATAGTGCCCATCATCAAAACTATGAGTGAGAAGAATTTCTGCACTCCCATGGGTCAAATGTCAGCAAATGCAAATTACTGAGTGAAGCATATTGCAATTATTCATCCCAGAAGTGGATTCTGACTCTGTTTCTTGATATAATGGCAAGAAGTCTACGGTGCTCATTGGGTTTGAAAGCTGCCTGGTCCAGCTCTGTGCCAGAGATTATAGAATCGTGGAATGGTTTGGGCTGGAAGGAATCTTAAAGATCATCAGGTTCCAACCCCCTGCCATGGGCAGGGACACCTTCCACTATCCCAGGCTGCTCCAAACTTCATCCAGCCCAGGCTTGGACACTTCCAGGGATGGGGCATCCACAGCTTCTCTGGGCAGCCTGTGCCAGGGCCTCACCACCCTCATAATGAAGATTTTTGTTCTAATATCTAATTTAAATCTACCCTTCTTCAGCTTAAATCCATTTCCCCTTGTCCTGTCACTCCATGCCCTTGTCCAAAGTCCCTCTCCAGCTCTCTTGGAGAACATTTAGGCACTGGAGGGGACTCCAAGACCTCCCAGAGCCTTCCCTTCTCCAGGCGGAACAGTCTGAAATGTTTCAGCCTGTGTTCAGAGCAGAGGGGCTCCAGCCAAATTTGTCTTCACCCCCAGAGGAGAAGGGGCAAGCCCTGCCCTGCATCATCACTGGTGCCTGCAGGGTTGATTTTGATCAGTCTTGTGATGCCCCAGACTAGCTTGGGGATTAACAGGAGTGACCCACAGGATTTTGCAGGGCTTGGTACCCCACTCGAAGTGGGCTGATGGCCCTTGCTGCTCCCACAGGCACAGCTGCAGCAGCTGGAGAGGGCCCAGCAGGTGCTGCAGAATGGGACACACGGGGTGTTAATCCCTGAGGACGTAGCACTGCACCCCAGGTTCATTCCAGCTCCTGGTGCAGTGTCCCCATCAGTGCCTGCAGCTGCTCCACAACTCTTCTTCCCTCGGCACTAACAGAGCAGCACGTCCCTGCCATCCCTCTGCCAGGAGCCCTTTCTGTTTTGGGGTCTGACATCTCCCCATGTGCAAGATGCCTCTCTGCTCACCTCCTGCTGCTGGCAGAGTCCTCCTGGAAGCAGCCTGTGGGCTGAGCCGTTCCAGGGACCTGCTGGGCTGGATTTGGCTCTTGTGCTGCTGCTGGGAGAGGCACGTGGGCAGCCAGCAGCACCCTGGCTGAGAGCACAGCTCTGCCAGAGCCCGGGGGCCAGCAGGACCTGGACACCAGGGATGTGAAGGGCTGGCAGGAGAAAATGCTGCTCTTCAGCTGGGCAGGGCTGTCCCCTCATCCACAGTCCTTATGGCTGGCATCAGCTGGTTTTTTGTATTTCATCTTTTTCCAGGTCTTGAGCGGATATGAAATGTCTCATTCCCTACAGTCTGTGCCCATAGGGAAAACTTGGGCTTTGCATTGGCATCCTCAGCTAAAAACTCCCTCTAATCCCTTGCTGGACTGTACCCTCTGCCTGTACCTCCTCCATCCTGATTTCCTTGATCAGCTTGTAGTTGGTGCTCCTGGGACAGCGACAGGGATGTGGGAAGCTTGCACCAGGACAACACACATCTCCCAGCCCGTGCTGCCCTCAGGGATGCCACAGCCCAAGCCAGCCATGCTACAGCAGTGCCCACGATGGCAGGGAGGTCACAGAAGTGTCACTGAGCCCAGATCCAGAGATATCACTGAGGCCTGATCCAGCACCCAGCAGCATGGCAGGAAGAAATGCCAAACTATAAACCTGATGTCTGAGTTACAGGCTGGAACAGGAGCTCTGAGGAAGCTTCCAGGAAAAACAGGGACCTGCCTTGAAGTGCTTTCCTTTCCTCTCCCTCTGGACGGAGAGATTAAGCTCAGCTTTACCAGGTTACAGCAGTGCAAACATCCTCCCTCCCCTGCAGAGTTTACCAGACTCCAGGGATTGATCCTGCAGGCAGTGGAGCTGCTCCCACTGGAGGCAGCAGAGTCTGTGCAGGGTAGAGAGGAAATTGAGGCTGTGCCCTGCTTTTTGTTGAAAACTTCACCCCCAGCAGTCACCCAGTCACCCCCAGATACTCCACACCACACGGGTTCCTGGTGCTGCACAGTGGTAAAGTCCTCCTGGGCTGGGTGGAGCACGGGTAGCCTACACCAGAATGTCTCACTTACAATCAAATCACCTCTCTGAAGCCTTTCTAGAGCATGGAATGCTGGCAAGGTCACTGGGCAGAGATTTTAAGCTGAGCCACATTCAGCACACTGTGCTTTGCCTGATGTGTTGAAATCCTGCCATGACACTCAGCTGTGAAAGGAGAGCACAAAACCTTTCCAGTCTGAATCCCAGAATCACAGGATGGTTGGGGTTGGAAGGAATCTTTGATCTTAAGGATCTAAGGATCTGGAGGGAATCTCAAAGATCATCTACTTCCAAACCCCCTACCATGGGCAGGGACACCTTCCACTAGATCAGGTTGCCCCAAAACCCCATCCAACCTGGCCTTGAACACTTCCAGAGATGGTGCAGATCAGACCTGGTGTAGGATCTAAGTCCAACTCGTTCCCACCTTCCCAGACCATGCTGTATGATTTTACTACACATTATTCCCCTTCTGTGGCAGAAGGGTGGGTGGAGGGTCCTGCTGCAGAACCTACCAGAGACAAATCCCTGCACAGCACTGAAGACCCAGGGATGGAGGAAACCAATTCTGCTCTCTCCCCACCAAGCCCTGCTCACCCTCTCTCACAGTCAATGGCAAGGCATGACATGGACATCAGCAAAGGGGCTGCGTTGCAGCAAGGTCAGCTTTGGCTTCATGAACCACGTGTGGCTGGATAACTCAGACAAAGCAGCGACTCAGAAGTAGGCAGGGTGATGGGAAAGCGCTCTGTGAGATGGGTGCTCTCCTCAGGGCTTTGTGTCTGTCCCTTTTTGCCTTCTCTGGCTGACAGTGACAACACAAAGCCCCGTGGGGTGATGGGATGGGAACAAACAGGGCGATGACCATTTGTTCAGCGCGTGACGACACGGAGGGGGATGCCGCCCACACTGACCGGAGGGAAGGAGATGGTTGGGGAGGGGTCATTGAAACAGTGCAGAGAGCCCAGCCCAGCTGGGCAGTGCAGTGACCAGAGCAGTGTCCCAGCTCCAGAGGCCGCTGTGGGAGGTCAGAGCTTACCTATTTGAGGTGCAGGGTACCCGTAGTGCTGCAGTTCATCAGGGTCCTCTCGCTTTCTGTTATCTGTGGACCTCAGCGATTGGCTTCTGGAATTATAGCGTCCATTGGCTATGGCAAGGTAATGGGTCATGTAAATACACCTTGGTTCACTCTGCAAGATCTTTCACTACAAAGGTTACACGAATTAATGACAGCGACCTGCGACGTTCCCCTGACATGACCGCCTGCTTTCCAACCCCAGCACCCCTGGCCACCAGTTTTCCCCGAGGGTTCAGCACCAACCAGCCTGAAAAGACGAGTCTGGCTGGTGGTCCAACCCTTTCTTTTTGAGTGAGGTTTGGGACCATGCAGAGTATGATCCCTTATGTCTGGTCTTTAATTAATTTCAGTGGTTTTCTAGGGTGTCTGCACTCCTTGCTTGTGGAGGATTTATCCTTTTCAGACGTGCTGACACTGAATCCCACCATCCCTAGCGGTGTTTTGAGGTTTATGGTGGTGACTGGCAGTGTCACCGAGTTTCTGGTGAGAAATTCTGCCTTGCAACCAGCACCTGCCTAGAAATGCCCTGTAGAGGAACCAGGAAATGCTGAGTGGAGCAGGCAGGTGAGGGCAGGTGGAAAGGAAAGGGATATCTCAACTGAATGTCTCCTTCACAGACTGAACCCTGCCACCAGCAACAAGGAGAAGAAATTCTGGCATCAGCAAAGTACCAACAGAGCTATAACTGGGAACTTTACATCTCCGTGAGAGACAAGCTCCTGACCCTTTTGTCCTACTGAAAATCTCCCAGTGGAGCCAACAGCGTTGAGTTCAGAAGGTAAATAATGCATCCATTCTAAATCAAAGGCATTTGATTGTTCCTTCCGAGCCCACATTCTGCCAGCTTTCCATTTTCATCCTGTGTGGATCAGCCCTGAATTGGTTGGAGGGGAAACCTAAAATTTCTGTTGTCTGTATTACTGGACATGTTGCAACCCTCCCTAGCAAAGAGAGAAACAACCCAGCAATAACAACCAAACCCCATTCACCAGGAGTGCCTGCTGTAAATCAGGAGAGCTCAGCTGACTCCATCGGAGCAAAATGGAATAGCAGGGAGCAGAGCTGAGCCCGGGTAATCTGTGATCTGGCAGCCAATTTGTTTCCAAACAGCAAGTACCAGACTGAAGATCTTTTCCCCCAAGGAGGTAAAACAGTCCAACATCTTTTCAAGAAGTATGAACTGCCAAGAGATGAAACGGTGACAAATTTGATCCTGGAACCCCAAGAAAATTAATAAAGGTTAATGAAGCTTCAGTGTGGTGGCAGGAATCTTTACTGCCATCCAAAAAGAGAAAGTAGAGGCAGAGGAATGATTCAGAAAGTCCCTGCCAGGAGCCAGGCTTTACATTCAGCAGTTTGTATCAGGGAGAGTTTGTGAAATTGTATTATTTACCATCAGTGTGGCCTGAAAGCAGAACTTGAGGAGTCTAGGAATTGTCACACGGACTCCTCCAAACCTTCCCAGTGCCAGCTGGTTGCTGGCTGGAGGGGATGGGATGGGGCAATCACCCACCTGCCATCCTCAGGGGAAAGATGCCCACGGCCAGACATCAGGACCTCAAACATCCTGAGATTTGCAAACACCTTGTTTTTGTCTGGCTCTTTCCTGGAATAGAAATGTCTTAAACCCTACATTTTTAACAGCTAAAAGTCATGGGACTTTCCTGTGGGAGATTCAGTTCAAAAAGGACAAACTCTAAGTAGTTTCCCAATAGTCCTTTTTTTTTTTTTTTTTTGAGTTTGTAGGGAGACAAATTATTCCCATATTTGCGATTTCTCACATGCCCCCACCACCCATTCCTGCATATACCCACACAATTTCATCTGCTCCAATTTAAGTCCTCTCCATGAAATCCCACAAACCACAAGACCTCCATCTGCAGCACATCCCATGGGCTTTAGATAGGCTGGGAGGAGAAAGTGGGGCTGAGCATCAAGGAGTAGATGTGGAGCTTGGGTGGTTTTGTCACCTGCCCAGAGTAAGGAAGGGGACAGGGAAAACCTGGGATTGAATATCCCAGAAGCAGTCAGTGTTCACAGATGGACAGGCAGACAAGAGGCAGGACAGAGGGAAGGAGAGATTAAAAAAGCAAAATAGAAGTTTTAATTGCAGGTTGAACTCCCTGAACCTCCTCTTGCCAATTATTTGGGCCCCATGTTGCTGACATTTCCTAATAATTTATCCCAGTCTTGAGAGACTGAATGATTTCCTTTGCTCCTTGGCAGGTATGACAAGTCTGCACTGTTATTTCTCATGTTACTCAAAGCCAATCAGGCCTAGAGGGTGAAGGAGTGACCCTTGCAGCTTCCCCCAAGCTTCCCCCTTGCCAGGGTTGCTCCAATGCTACAGGAAGCCTTCCTCCCCTCTGGAAAAGGATGTGCAGAGGAGCCCATTTATCTCCATTTAACACAGAGCACAGCTGAGATTTAACCTGGGCAGTTTCCTTGGAGAGAGGCACAAACCAGTCCTGGTTCCAAACAAAGCAGGGAGACACAAGGTCCCTTAGGAACACAGGGAAATTGGTGCAAGTGCTGCTTTGCTGTGGGTACCTGAACTTTATGGGGTGGAGGTCAACAATTAAAGGCAGTGGGGAATTGGTTGGGTTTCAGCAGCCTTTTTTTATCCCCAGCAGGATCAGTGGAGAGGAGTAATTCCAGGATTAAGGGAAGACCTAGACTCAATTTACATCCCAGCTGGATGAGAATGGCATGAAAAACCCAAGCACCTTTCAAATTCTAGCAGGAGGAATAGAGGGATAACGCTCTTGGAACCAACACAGGGATGGTCCAATTGCAAGCAGAGGCAAACACAGGAGATTTTGGAAGAATGCAGCTCAGATGTGGATGTGGAGGATGATCTGTGCTGGCAGGGGTGGGAATAGGAAGCAGGTGACCAACACTTCTAATGAGAACATGCAGTGTGTCAGACAGCACCTTGCAGCACAACCAAGGGAAAAATAAAACCAAGGCAGAGACTTTGAAGTGCTGTGGGCCAAGGTTTTAACATCCAAACTGTCTCACCACAGCTACACACTCTGTACTCATCCCCCAAAAGAGGAGAGGCAAAGCAAACAGCAGGATCATGAAAATTATTCAGGCAAGGTGGGATGGTGGGAATGAAAGGATGGATCAGAGAAGAAAGTGGATTATTAAAAAAAAATACCCAAAACATTCAAATTTGGTGAATGAATCTCACTGCAGTAAACCTGAAAGGAAAGGTGGTGGCCATAGAGGTTTTGGGGCATCTGTCAGCTGCTAAAATAGTGAAAATGAAAAGCACAGAATTACTAACAACCCCTAAACCCCAAAATCTCAGTGGATGGTGAAGAGGGTCATTTTGGAGGCCACTGGAGATATTGCAATTACACCAGCTAAGAAAATGACCCAAAGCATTCTGATTTGAACATCTGAGGTTTGTAAGGACATCACTGGGGGAGATCTGTGACTCTCAGATGTGAAATGCCTGAACCACCAGGAAAAAAGGGGCAGGGCAAACTCTCTGCAGCAGCAGCAGCAGGTACCTAAAGGAGCTCTTCCAGCTTACAGTGAGCTCTAGCCTGGCCTGCAGGGAATGAAGATGCTCCCACACATGCCCAGGATGTTTCCACTCCGTGGTTGCAGCAAATTTTTTTTTTTTTTTTTAAATGAGAATCAGGGGCAGCAGAGACTGAGACCAAGGCTCAGCCTTGGGAATGTCATGTGGAACATGCATTCCTTCACACCACCAACAGCTGAAGAGCTCCATCCTGAACCTGCTGGATGCTGAAAACCCAGCCTGGAACGACAGGACTGTGCCAGTGTCACCCTCCTGCACCTGATGTCAGGATGTGGTCACTCCTTTCCCAGCCGTGGGGAGCTGCAAATTCCCGATCTGCAGATCCAGAAACGTCAGGGATGGTTCTGCTTGGCCTCTGCCAGACGGGATGGCAGGATTTCAGCTGGCTCCTCTGCCAGTTCTCTCTCTCCAGGAATAAATGCAGGCTGCCCACATCTCTGATTGTTCTTACATTTCCCCGGCACTGCCGACTTCCCACGCCGGGGTCAGGGCTGTGATGTTTCCCCTCTGGTTTGGATGTTGTCCATCCAGGCTCCTGGTGAGGACCCTCTGCCTGCCAGGCTGTGATCAAACCCAGCTTCAAGAAACTTGCAGCCAGAAAGAGCCACTGGGGCACATCCCTTTCCATCCACAGCAAGTCCCTCTGCAGGCACATTTGGGTTGGCATTTTTCCCCCTCCCTCTATAAAACAGCAGCTCCTGCCCAAATCCAAGAGATGAAGAAAATCTCCCCTGTCTGTGCTGGAGAGGGGGATATCACCAAGTCCTTTAGCAAGGAAAAATCAGAACTAAAACAAAAACTTAGTGTTATCCTTCAGATAATATCTCTTGGGCTGCCACAAATAAAGGCTCTGCCTAAGCCAAGCTGCTGTTACCAGACAAAGTTTCCTTCCCAGTTTGGGATGAGCCTCCAATACAGTTTTTCCTCAGTGTGTGAGGAAAAGGTTTGGAAGTGTGCCACTTCCAATACAGTTTTTCCTGTGTGTTTCACAGCTTTTGGTTTTGCCCATGGACAACTTACCTGGCTCGCTTCCTGCTGTGTTTGGGAGTGAATCCCTGGGGAAATTTAGCCAGAAGATCATCAAGCAAAAGACTCTGTCACATGAATCAGCAGAGATGAAGGCCCAGATGAGTGGGAAAACACAAAGACCACATGAAATGGCACCTGTGGAGTCATTCAGCCATCCCTGTGCACTGATTTCAACCTCTGTGGCCTCCAGACAACGTGTTCAGGCTCAGCTCTGGGGCCCAGGTGTCTGCACTCATATTTTGGTGAGCAGGCTGGCACAAGTCACAAATCTTGGAAAAACTGAGAGGTTGTTCCTACCATTCCCACTCCAGTGTGCTGGGACCTGCTGAAGACCCACCCAGGGCAGCTCTGGAAAAGGAAAATGGCAGGACCTGAGCAAGGTCCCCCTGGGGGAGGAGCTGTGTGACAAGACAGCTCTGGAATATTTGCTGTGGCCGGGCAAAATGAAACAACCAATGAAACCCTCAAAGATCTTCCACAAAAGTTCCTCTCAGCAGCTCCAGGGAGCTGAGTGTCAGCACTCTGAGGACCTGCCCCAGAGGCTGGAGATGATTAAACAGCTAAAACACTCCTGCTAATCACCCATCAGCTTCTGGCCCACTTTGGCAGACGTGAGAAAGGAGAAGTTAAAAAAGAGAGATGGGTTTATCCCTGTTTTGAAGGGGGTGGGGATGTCTGTGTTATTTCACCCTGACTTGTTTGGGCAGCAGCTTCTCAGTAGACAAGTTTCAATTTACCTCCACAGCAAAGGGGAAAATATCAGAGTGCTCATCCCTGTTTTGTTCCACCGTTTTATCAGGATTACAGATGGCCCTTTGCTCAAGGAAAATATTTTTTCCTGCTTTTATTTCCTACTAGAAAATTAAGGCCTCATCTATTCCATAATACCTGGAGAGGCAGTCAGGTATTATTACAAGCTGCTTAAATGCTGAACAATTCAGGATAAATTTGTTCTCCTGGCCAATTCCTCTATTTTATTTTTTTTTCAATTTTTCTTAATTTTTTACTTTTAATTAAAAAAAATAATTAGAACCTTAACTGCACCTTATAATGAACACTTAGAATAATAGCAGTTCCAGGGGAAGAGGGAACATTCTACTCATCCCTAAGAAATCTATGACCAAAAGTCAATATGAAAATAACAGTGATGCATTTAAAACAGGATTTCTATTCTACTTTTAAATCCTCTTAGGTTTTGGTGCAGATCAAAGTAAAGAGAAGGAAAAGATGCAAGAAAATTAGAAGCCGTTTTTGGGTCAAAAATGCATCTCCTTGGGCAAAGGCAACAGGGGACAGATTCACTGAGAGGCAAGTTCAGAGCCAAGTGAAGAGTTTTGATATGGAAAGACACAAGGTTTATCTTGAAGTAGGACACGGATCTCAAGATGTTTATGGGGAAGTCTTCTGGAAAGATTCATTGCTCACATTCCCCCTCAAGTCCCTTCCAGCATGAAAACATCAAAATGGGGCTCAGCAGTTTGTCTGCAAAGAGGGTCTTGGAACACTTGACCAGAATTTATTCATTTATTTATTTCAATGGAATAAATCAGTCTGTGCTGCCCCACTCTGTGGGTGTACTCTCCTCCCAAACTAGGACTTTGCACTTAGCTTAAAATTCCTTCTTCCCAAATAACCTGAGCTGAACTAATCTCATTGTAGTTTGGAGGGGGAATTGACTGAGAATGCAATGGAAAAAGGACAGGAAGAGGAGTGAAATAATTTATTGAATCATAGCCCCTCCGGGTTTTTTTGCACTTGGGATTGGCTGTGCTGAATGTTGTGTTCTGGAAAAAGTGAAGTAAATAATGAGTAAAACCAAATTCATTCTTCATGGAAATCCAATCCAGTCTCCATGGTTCTCCACCCCATCCCACTCCTTGCCCCTACAACCTCAGGAGATCTACCATGAAGAAGAACCAAAGTTTTGCCCCTGGGGAAGGTCAAGGGAAGATGTTATGCCCCTTGCTCAGGGCTGGACCTGGAAAACAGGTTCTTCACCCTGGAAAACAGAATCTTCCCCCTCTCTCTACTTCAAGAAGGCTGCGAAAGAATCCAGCAGGTCCCTTGGAGGGCTTGGAAGATGGTTGGGGATAAGGAAGGATGTCCTGCAAAGAGAATCTGGCAGACTGGGGCCCCCCTAGTTTATCCAGCACAGGAGGGACACATTAAGGAGCTTTTTTACCTTTTGTCCCATGGGTTCCCACGTCCAAAGAATGACCAGCCCTGCAAACCCTGCTCTCCCACTCCCAGTTCCATCTCTCCACATTTTTTACCAAGACCGGCATGGTCCTTCCTCCACCTCCACTCGGGCACACCTCAATCCCACAGCTGGACACTTTTTCAGCTTCCAGGTCCTTGCATTCCTACTCTCCCTACCACAAGCCACAGCTGAGTCATGACTACAAAGTCACCACCAAGCATGGGAGATACAGATTAAATATCCTTGGCATGCGCAAACCTCAAAGGGAATTTAGCAATTGTGAGTCAAGGAGATGGAATTCAATATACCAGGTTTCATTAAAAAAAAAAGTCTAAGCCTAATTGCAACATACTTTAAATTTATGGAAATGTTAAAAAATGCATGAAATCATTTTAGCCCTTATTAGAGGAATATATTTATGTCCCTTTATTTGAACTTCCCCCTTATCAGGAGATACTTCCCAGCCTTTGAAGACAGTTGAACTTTCCTTAATTATTTGACTAGCCAGAGGAGTTATTCAAACATTTTCTACTCTGAATTTGAAATAAAAAGACGGGAATAATTATAATCAGCCATTTGCTTGCATTTGTTGAGCTGAGCTGTATCTGCAGTTGGTTTTTCCTCTTCATCCCACTCTCAACTCAGCTTAAAGCAAAAGAAGAACTGGGCATGAAAGTGCTGATCAACCCATCAATATCTGACTGGTGTGGGAACTCTGTCCCCTGTTCTCTGGAGAAGAGGACCTGGAAAGAGGATGTGTTACAGATGTCATGTGGAGCACCCACCGAAACCTCTGCATCACTCAACCCTTGTCTAACAGCCAGATCTTTCTCCACATCTTAGCACCAGGGGCTTCCATTTGTAAAAGAAAGGGACAGGGTCACTGCTCTTGAACTAAACCAAGAAGAAACAAGAGTAATATCCCTCCTCGCTTTAATTATTTGGGAGAACTGAAAAAAAAAGCCTTTGAGGACGTGGCAGATTTACCACCGGCATATGAAAACCTGATGTAAGGCTGATTATAGATTCCTATAAATTCTTTGGGCTGAAGGCCTGGGAGGTGTAGGCAGACTGTGCCAGCACGTGCGTGTGTGCATGCGAGACAGGCAGGGAGGGGAAGGGCCATGCACAGCCAAATCCACACATTCCCCTGGGCTTGCTGCTCCACCACAGCCCTTGGGCAGCTTCCCCGAGCCTCTGGAGCACCCTCCATTCTTTCTGGGGATGAGGCCAACCTCCTCCTCCCGGGAAGAGTGCCCCGGCCCCACGCGTGCAAGGGGAACATGCCTCCACTTACTATTGCAAGCCTTCCTATTGCACAGCCGTCCTTCCTCCAGGACTCCCTCGCAGGCCAGGCCCTCGTTGGGAAGGGGCTTGCAGGAGCGCATGCGGGTCTGCAGGCCGCCCCCGCAGTCCTTGGTGCAGTCGCCCCAAGCCGACCATGAGTTCCAACCACCTGGGCGAAATCCAGAAAAGCCCCGTCAGCCTCAGCGAGAGCCCAGCGCCCGGGGAGCCGAGGCAACACCGACGTGGCAAACCGTGCCGCGTACCAGCTGCCAGGACCTGGAACTGGGGCGTCTTTAAAAGTGGTGGAAGTGGATGCTGCAGGGTAGCCCAGAAAGTCAAGAAGGGGAAGGGAGAAGCATTGCCTGCCTCTACATTGACTTCTCTTCAGTTATTCCTATTTCCAGAGTTTAAGAAGTGGTTGGACAACACCTTCGGGCACATGGTGGGGTTCTTGGGGCTGGGTAGAGACAGGAGTAGGACTTCAGTGATCCTTGGGGGTCCCTTCCAACTCAGGATATTCTATGATTCCAACTAGTCCTGCTCTTCCTGTCCTTACTGTGGCAAAGAGCTCCCCTCTGACAAGACCCCCTGCCCATGTGTCCTGTTAGTTTCTAACCCCAGAAGACAAAAGCAAAAACCACTTCAAGGCACAAATCCATCATCAGTGAGGTTGCATCTCATCCTTCAGCCTTCACACAACCATGCAATGTGAACAGAGCTGGGCAGGGATAAGTGTTCTACCACCCATATTCCCCCAAAAAAGACATTTCCTGTCCCCACACTGCAGACCCCACCAGCCACAGAGAGGCACCACAAGGACAGCTTTGGGAGGGGGAATAACATGGGAATGACATTCCCCTCCAGCACCCTTTACAGAGCTCACAAGGAGCAACCTGTGAGCACCATAAGGTGCAGGTGCATTTCTGGCTCCTCTCCCCAGCCATGCTTAGTGCTGGTGTCAGCAACGCTCAGCTTTTCCCCTTTTACCACAGCCCTGAAAACTGATGGATCCACCTGGCTGCAGGGATAATCCTGCTACTTAAGAAGGGAAATTCTGAGCCTCTGCAGCCTTCTCCACCCTGTGTCTGTACTGCCTCCTGCCAAGAACTACTGGCCCTGGTGGAACGTCCATAAATGCTGATGGCAGGAGGGACTGTGGAGACCATCTGAATCTGGCTCACCTCCCACAGTCCAAACGCCTGTGGGGAGCCCAGCAAGGCTGAGTTTTGGGTTGTAAAAGACAGCAGGGGATTATCCAGTCCTTTTCTGGTGATGGATAAGCTGTCACATCCCTCAGTGGTCAGTTCGCTCCTCATCGGCCGCATGCAGCAATCTAAAATCTGCTGAAATAAGCCTTGGCTTGACTGTTCTGCTCCACTGTTTGTCCACCTCGTGGGGAGGAGCAGAGGTGGCCCTTCAGCCCAGAGGTGGCCACTTTCACATGGCTGCTTTTCCTGCTGTGAATTCTCTCATTACCCACAGCAACCCTTGGAGATGTTTCAGCTCCAGGGAACTCAGCTGTCTGCTGTGCTCAGGCACAGATAAGGATAATGAGCCAAAGATGCAGGGGTTTTTTTGAAGACAGGAAACACTGGGAAAATTCTTGTTTTTTAAAATAAAAATGAAATACCCCCCCTCCTTTTTTTTTTTTTTTCTCCATTGCCAACAGTCAGAGAATTCAGAGATGCAGATGATCCACTTGAGCTGACTCAGCCTCCCTGAATTGCTGTTTATGAGGAAATTGTGGCTGTATGCTGAGCTCTGGGCTCTGCTGGTCCCTACACACCCTAGACAGGACACCAGCCCTGTCTGCAAAAATGAGCCCAACTAGGTGCCAGATAAGAATTTAGGGACATTATCAGCACCCCCTTGCACAGGGATGGACAAATACTCGTCCACCTCCACAGCAAAAACCTATGAGTTCAGTACTCTACCTCCAGCCTGGCTGTGTTTTAACTTTTCCCTCCAAGACAGGGAGAAAATAAACACAGGCTCAGCAACATTCCCACTGCTGATGGCCACGGAAGCTGCTCAGATACTTAATCATGAGAATAACATGGAAAAATGGAGCGGGATGGAAATGGGGGGCAGTGAACCTGCCAGCAAAGTGCCCAGATCCTGGTAGCAGCATGGAAGATGGAGTTGTTTCTGGCACACAACAAATATTTGACCTTGAAGAAGACTGTCTTTCCCTCAAAAGTCACTTTCTGGGCTGGTCACTTTTCTAAACAGCATGGGAATGAAGGCTTTTCTTTCACTTCCTGATGGGAGATGGATTGTGTTTCATTTGTAAAAGAAATCATCAGCATAATGAGAGGTATCCCAATGCCTGGCTGAGCTGATCAATAGGATATCTGTAACCAGACATGTTTAGGAGTTAATCAACTCCTGGCTTGCCCTTTTCAGAATGTCTTTCTTTAGTCTCACACCCTTGCAGATTAGGAGTGAGACTGGGGAAGGGAGAAAGCAGATCCATGCAAACCTTGGCTTGGATTGTGATTTATTTGGGATGCTTTTTGTTGGGACAAAATGTGTAATTGCTCCAGTGTCACTAGAAGTTATTTTAGATTGTGTTTGTAAGCAAAATACAGACTCAGAGTCATTGGCTGTTGTGGTACCCCCAGTTTGGTGATGGATGATTCAAATAGTTCTGCATTTTGGGATATGATCTATTATGGCACTGATCCCCTAAAATATACATGGAAATGGATGCTGCCTGGTCTCACTACAGGAAAGAATAAGGGAAAATGAAGGTAGCCATGTTTGATTTCTTAAATCAAAGAGAATCACAGATTCATGTAATGGTTTGGGCTGGAAGGGACCTTAGACATCACCTTGTTCCACCCCCCTGCCATGGGCAGCGACATCTTCTGATGCCATGATGATTTTTTCTTTTCTTTTATACCCCTTTATACCTTTTTACAACTTCTGTATTCTCAGTGCTTTTTGCCTACATTCTTGGACTTGCTTGTTAAGCTGAGAGACTAAACATGTTAGAAGCTTTGTAGTTAGGGGTCAGTGTGCCCNCCAGGAAAAGGCATCACTTCCACTACTCGAGGTTGCTCCAATCCCCATCCAACCTGGCCTTGAACACTTTAAGAGATGAGGCAGACGTAGATTCTCTGGGCAGCCTGTGCCAGGGCCTCACCAGCCTCACAGGGAAGAATTTCTCCCTAATAACTGACCTAAACCTGCTCTCTTTCAGTTTGAAGCCATTCCCCCTCGTACTGTCACTCCAGGCCTTTGTAGACAATCCCTGTCCATCTTTCCTGTGGGCTCTCTTCAGGTCCTGAAAGGCTACAGTTTGGTCACCCCAAAGCATCTCTTCTCCAGGCTGAACAACCCCAATTTTCTCAGCCTTTCCTCACAGCAGAGCTGCTCCATCCCTCTGACCATCCTGGGGTCTCCTCTGGACTCTCTCCAACAGCTCCATGACCTTCCTGTGCTGGGCCCCTGGGCTGGATGCAGCTCTGCAGGTGGGGTCTCACCTGAGCAGGGCAGAGGGGGTGACTCTTACTCTACTTATCCTCAGCAATGGGAGAGGCAGTCAAAATAAGATAGAAACTGTCATGATCTCAAATCCTTAACTGGAATGAGATCAGTTTATGAGGTTGAGCACAGATAACTTCCTCCCTCTCTTTATTCCTTGGTTTCCATCCCATTTCTGAGTACTAAAGAGGAGCTAGAGAAGTTCCAGGGCACTTAGTAAATCAACCCAGGCATTTACAACCAAGACAAAGGTATTCCCCACTTTATGGATCAGTCCTTTTTTATCATCAGGTTGTACCATGGTCCTGACAAATTAAATGCTGCTTGTTATTTGTCTTGTTTATTGGCTGTCAGATAAACCTTTTGAAATTCCCCTTCTTTTCCTGGGCCCAGTCCTTCAGTGCTTCAAGTGATTTGTCTTTTTTAGTGGAGCTGTAAACAAGTGGTTAAGGGTCTATTGCATGAAGTTATTCCCATCCCACCTTTTGGGGGCGGGGGGGGGAAATGCTGTACCATGAGGAAAATACGGGGTTCTTGAGCCCACTGCTGCATCTGGCTTCTGGAAAGGAGTGGCTGAGGGAGCTGGGGGGGCTCAGCCTGGAGAAAAGGAGGCTGAATCTCCTTATCTCTCTCTGTAACTCCCTGACAGGAGCTTGCAGTGAGGTGGGTGTCAGTCTCTTCTCCCAGGCAACACGTGACGGGATGAAATGGCCGCAGGATGTGCCAAGGGGAGTTTTGGATTATATATTCTGGAGAAAATTTCTTCACAGAAAGGTTTGTTAACCATTGAAACAGGCTGCCCCAGGAAGAGGTGGAGTCACCAACCCTGTGAGCATTCAGACAAGGTGTGGGTGTGTCACTTGAGGAGATGGTGGTGGTGAACATGGTGGGGGTGCTACACTGGCGGTTGGGCTTGGTGACCTTAGAGGTCTTTTCCAACCTTAATGATTCCATGATTCTGTGAGAAGAATGATCTACAATGTCTGTGGAATTATCTACAATGGCTGTGGAATGATCTACGATGGCTGTCGCGTCACACAGATGCTTTTAGCCCAATGCTGCAGGAGACCCATGAGTGTGATGTGGTCCCTGCAGAGGCTGCACAGCTGCCCCATCCCTCAGTTCATCATTCACTCTCTGCTTATTGAGCTGACACAGCCCCCACAGACTCCCCATCTTCTAGAAAAAGTTCATCCCCACTTACCCACCACATAATCCCTTGCTCTGCCCCTTATTCCATTTCAGGCCCAAGGCTGGATATTTTTCGATGCTGGGAAGCGAGGAATCCACATGAAATGCAGTGCAGACTCTCTCTGAAGTTAATGGGACCCTTTGCAGACAGTCCCTGTTACCCCTGGAGTCCTGTTCCATGAGCTCTCAGCAAACTGCTGCTCCCGCTGATCAATGCGAGTTGAGTTGCCATCTGTCCTTAATCCAGAAATAATGGGGCTGCTGCAACTGCTCTATAAAGGATTTTGCTTTTCAAAGGCACTGACTCCTCTGAAGGTCACACACCCAACTTTTCTCAGCTACAGCCCCATAGAACCACAGAGTTCCCTCACTTTGCCCTTTATTCCCCTAAACTGGAGGAGCTGTGGCTCACGCCTCCAGCTCCAGAGGTTCCCATCACAACCAGCAGCTGTCACCTTGATCACACAGAAAGGTTTAACTCTTACTTTTTATTTCTGGAGAACAGCCCAAGCTCCTAGAATGTGTTTTAACAAAGGTGGTCGTTGCATTTGAGGCTCATGGCTGGTTGAGTGTCCGTCATTCAGGGAGGCCTTTAATCCAGTTTCTAAAGAGTTTTTTGATCCTTCTCAGTCAGTTCTTATCATGATCATGGACTAAAACAAATTACTTTTCATGCAAGGCTGACCCAACGCATTCTAATTCTCTGGTTAAATGGAGAAAATTCCGAGATGGTTTACATCAACCGGCAAGCTCATATTTTGTATTTCTCATTCTGAATCTTAAACAGAGATGCCAGAAGAATGGGTCTTCCCTACTGCAAATTAACTGAGAGGACTCCACTTAGACACCCCGTCCAAACACCCTTGATCTTTGGGAAGATTTGCATCCTGATCCGGAGTTTATCTTTGCAGCTGACATCTGCCGTGTGTCTCAGATGCCAGTCAGTCAATCATGCCTTATAATTTAACAGCAATCCCTTAAATTAGATGGCAGTGACAAAACAGCAAAAACTAGGGAATCAACACAAGACAATCAATAGAGCTCAGCAAAAGGGGCTTTGCTGACACTCCACATCCACCTCTGATTTTGCTTTTTTGGATTTAGCCTCTCACTGACCTCAGCTGAAGACACGTCTTGTTGGCAGCTGTCTCCAACTCGGCAGGTCAGGGCATTTTTGTGTCTGAAAAACATGTCCAGACTGCAAAAAACCCACCACAGCTCTGTGTGCTACCACTGGGAATATTTGTAGTGGAATTTATATCACCGTTTCTGAATCATCTCAATTAGCAAATGAGTGGAAAAAATGTCATTTCTTATGCAAATAGGGGGAAGGATACTGAAGGGAGATCGAGAGTGGGATTGTGTTATACCATCTGAATGCTGAATTTGTTATACAATGGGGTAAGTGGGGGAGCTGCTCCTTTATCACTCTCCTTTCTACTGTGCTGGAAAAGAGCAAGTCCAGAAGGGGCTATTTTGAAGACATCCTTCTATTATACCAACCGATGATCATTCCCTGGAAAGTCATACATTCAAGTTTGTTCCTTCTGTGCAAAAAGAGGAAAAGCATCTTTCAGGAGGATGTCCCCTCCTCGTGTCCCATGTGATCAAAGTCAAGAGCAGCACAAGTGGGTTGCTCCAGTGGTTCCTCCTCTGCCCTTTCCAATATAAATCCCGTGTAACACTTTGCTGTTTTGCAGATTGTGCACATTAACAGCAAAAATGATGCCCCAAGCTCTCTAAAAAGCAAAATCATTCCTTGCAAGGACATGCACTGATAGGACAAGGGGGAATGGTTTTAAGCTGAAAGAGGGTAGATTTATATTGGATAACAGGAAGGAATTAATTACGGTGAGGATGGTGAGACCCTGGCACAGAATGCCCAGAGGAATTGTGGCTGCCCCATCTCTGGAAGCGTCCAAGGACAGGTTGGATAAAACTTGAAGCAACCTGGGATAGTGGAAGGTGTCCCTGAACAAGACAAGAGGGTGGAATGATATGGTCTTTAAGACCCCTTGGAAACCAAACCATTCCATGATTGTTTGACTCTCCTCCATGGAAGGGAGATGGGTGAGTGAAAAAAAAAATTATAAACATGCATTAAAAGTCCATGAGCTGCCAGGGCGAGGTAGCCAGGGACTGGCTGCTCCTTGAGTTTTCCAGTACTGGAATTGAGGGGTGTCAAATGAAACTACCAGAAGCCAGGTGCAAAACCAGCAAAGGATGTAATTTACAGATGCAGAGCGGTGTCAAACAATGTGATGTTTTCACAGCACAAAAAGGTACCTAAATTTCCATTAACATAAAACATAACTGGGGAAATACATTAAAGACAATCCCATAAACAGTAATAGATACAAACCCAGCACCTCTTGTTCAGAAGTTCCCTGGGCTTCAAGCTGTTGAGTTGTACAAAGTTGGAAAGGACCTTCAGGATCATCGAGTCCAACCTCTGGCCTTGTTGACCGAACCACAGCACTCAGTGCCATGTCCAATCATTTCCTGAATACTTCCAGGGATGGTGAATCCATCACCTCCCTGGGCAGCCCATTCCAAGGTCTGACAACCTTTTCAGTGAAGAAATCCCCCCTGATGTCCAACAGGAATCTCTCCTGGCACATTCTCTCTTTTCCTGTTGCTGGTTGCCTGGGAGAAGATGTTGAGCCCCACCTGGCCACGGCCTCCTTTCAGGCTGTCTGGATGTTGTATGTTTGTCTTGTTCCGCTATTTTCCCTTGGTAGCCACTGCTCATGAAAGGATATTGGGCCAAAATCCAAAAAAAGCCCTGATCTGGCCAACAAGATGGTTCCTGGTACTTTCCCACTTGCTTGGCCCCTTCCTTCCTTAACTTTAACACCATGACTCTCCTTTATGGACATGTGGTCAGGGCACAGCCAGCTCCAGGTCAAGCCAGTATTTCCCACCACGAAGATTTCCAAAATCTGCTCAGGTCACTCACTTCTGGGCACCCAAATAAATGACAATTATTCTTCAAAGCTGCTGAGTGGCCAAAGCTGCCACTGATTCTCACAGCATTCACAAATCCTCACAAATGAAGGTTACGAGGTCAAATTTGTGCAGACATTTAGGACCAGCTTCAATCTCCCTCTGCTCTACAAATCATTTAAGGGAGATGGAAATGAGGCCAGTGGGCAGCTTTCAAGGAAACCCAGCATAAAGCTGTGCTTATTACATGAATCCCTGTAAATGAAACACTGGGGATAAAGAGAGATTATTTATGTGGAAATGGTGGGGGAAATGGGCAGGGACATGAGAAAGGGAATGTTTAGTCTGGAACAGAAGATCAAATAAAACTGTGGAAGAATCGTCCTGTAAGAAAGCCATAGAGGCCTAATCACTTAACTCGTTTCAAAGCAGAGCAGGCAAAATATCAGAGAACAGACTTGTGAAGAGAAGTCCAGCCTGCACCACCAGGGAGGAATGAAATGCTTCCCCATCCTGAACCTCTCTGAAGTTGTGTAAATCACACCAGAGCTGGGTTCATTCACTGTTCGCTTCTTCACATTGCTGCAGACCCCAGGGCAAAGCACAGAGGGGACATGTTAACACAGCCACATGCTAACATCCCATTCAAATCTAACTGTGCAGCCCAAGATGATTGAAACTTCCCTGATACCAGGATCACCATCTATTTTCATAAAAGTAAATCAAAGGAGAGCCTTTGTGAAATTTCCTTTCATGTCTTTAAAAGATCTGTTGGGGACGTGGTTTCGTGGTGGGCTTGGCAGTGCTGGTTTAATGGCTGGACTTGATGATTCTAGAAGGCTTTTCCAACTCAAATGATTCAATGATTCTCTGTTCCATCCTTCCTGGCTTGAAGGACCTTGGCTTTCACCTATAAAGTACATCTGGAACCCTGCATAAACTCATAAATGCCATGAAATATTGTAACACCCAGAACTCTGCCAGCCCTTGCATTTCCATCTTGTTCCCTGGACAGCAGGAAGGATTCCTGCTATCCCCAAGACCATAGTTTCTCTCTCCTCCATGAGCTGTGACATATTTCTCATCACAGGAGCACTGCAAGGCAGGGCTGTGTCATTATTACTTCGGTGAGATGAACTGGAGGTGTTGTAAAGCTGAAAATCTCACCCGTGGTATTTTTACAACACTAAGAGAAGTTCAACTCTCTTCAGGTGAACCTCTTCCAGAAGGAGAGAGAGAAAATCAACCCAGGAGCCAAGTGTCTCCCCTCAGAGTAGTTTTGATGAGGACACCACACAATTTGTGTCTCCTACAACTCCTGGCTTCACAAACTGCTCCCAAGATAGAGCCAGAAACGCAAACTCCAGCTGAGGCAGCACCTTGGCCCTGTTAAACCAAATATTTAATGCTTTTTTGATAGGCACAGCCAATCCCTCTTCATACAGAGATGTCACTGATGTGGATTTTTTCCTGGAAGGGGAACGAAGGCGGCTGAAAAACACATGGAAGTGTTTTTTGTGTGGTCACCTCTGAGGAAGGCTGGGGAGCAAGCAGGTTGTCAGCAGGCATTTCTCCCATTGGTGTCCTCTCCTTCTCTGAGCTGTCAGGCACACTCACCCCACACAGGAAGGTGCTAATCCAGGCTGCCTCGCTGGGCAGAGGCTGCCACTCCCAGCTCTGCCCTTGACACCTCATTCATGTTTTCCACTGCAGAAAGGAGCAGGTTTCAGGCTTTTCTCTCCATCTCTGCCTCTTTCCAAGTCCCCTCATTGAGAACCAGGAGGGCTGGCTGGTATCAACACTTGGGTGAGGTGAGGGAAAAATTGGGCAAAGCTAAATCATAGAGTTGTAGAATGGTTTGGTTTGGAAGGGACCTTAAAAATATCATTGAGTACCAACCCTCCTGCATGGGCAGGGACACTTCCCCCCAGACCAGGCCAAGGCAAGATTCAGTAAAATTTTCAGGATTACAACTTAATCTGGTATTTTCCATTGCACAGGTAATGAATGCCTTTAAATGTTTCTTTTTTTAGCATCTTTGGGGATAGCACATCTAGAAGGGAAATTCCTTCACAACACAGTGGGGTTTGAGATTGTAAAATCATAGATTCTTTGAATGGTTTGTGTTGGAAGGGACCTTAAAGATCATCCTGCCATGGCCAGGGACAGTTTCCGCAATCCCAGGTTGCTCAGAGCCTCATGCAACCTGGATTTAAACACTTCCAGGGATGGGACAGCCACAGCTTCTCTGGGCATCCTGTACCAGAGCCTCACCACTCTCTGAGTATAGAATATTATCCTAAATTCCCCAATTTCTTCAGTCCAAGGAGAAAGCAGAGACACCCAAATGAGAAGCTGCTTCCAGGTTGCTTAATGATAGTTTTAGGAGGCAGCAGCTGCAGTTCTGACTCTGGGATAATCATCACATGGTTCCCAACATGCCTTGGCATCAAGGGCAAGAAATCAATATCATCAACCTTTACCAGCATTATAATGACGAGGTTAATATTGATCTTTTGACATTAAGGTGTGGTATGTGAGTCCTTAGCATCATTGCTGGGAAGCTGAAGCTGCAGCACTGTAAAACAGACTGCAGGCACAGCAATCTGCTCACAGATCCCTCAGAGACCCTGGATTAGAATGAACAAAGCAATTCTCAGCCTGATTTGCAATCGACCGTTCCCAAAGTTGTCGCCTTTTTCTGTCAGTGGTGGGAGAGGATTATTCACACGTGTCTGTTATGTCCCTTCAAAGTCCCAGAGCAGCACCAGGAAATGCCAAATGGAATTCGGGTGGTCCTACAGGGAGAGAATTGTGGTCTCAACCTGTTTTTTTAGCTTGAAAAATAAACAGGAGTTAAGCTCTTGTTCTTTATAATCTCTTGATATAGAACTGATGTTACCATGCTACAGGTGAGGCCTCCCTCTCCTGAGGTGGTGGTTTCTCCTGTAACCACCACTAAAAGAAAACCTTTTCTCTAATGAAAGCACCTCCTTGAGTATTTCTTAACCCTGAGTCTGCTGATCCTCATACCCATAATCTTCAGCCCTGAGAGATCAGGGTCTTAAAGGCTTAAACCCCTTCATTCCTAGAGACAAATCTGATGTGCAATTCCCTTGGTCTGAGGGAAAGACCAAGAAAAGAAAGCCAGAGAACGGAGCGATTAAATCATCACAGATGAGGAGATGCCATGAAGGCCCAGCATTTACCCAGGAATTTGTAAATGACTTTTCCTGTTGCTCCTATTTGCCATTTATATTCCAGCAGCGTTAAGAGGCCTTGAGTGAGATGAGGCTTGTTCTGGGATTGGCACTCCATGGGCAAAACAGTCACAGACGGTCCTTGATCCTGAGAGCCTGCATTAGGCTGTGCCTAATTACTGCTGTGATTGGAGCTGCAGAGCGAGGGAGGTGAGTGTGTGTGGAGAGGGAAGAGGTGAAGAGTGGGTTTATTAGCAGATAGACAGAGATTCAGACCACTTTACAAATTATTGACCCTACTTAATCATCATGTGCATTAGCTATATTTTTTTTTTACTATGAGGGAAGGCAGACAAGCATCCCTGAGCTACAAGATTATCTGAAAAAACAGGCCGGTTCTGGGCGGACCAAGGGTGGTGTTTTCCTCCCAGCACATTCCCCACATTGACTGGAAATTAATCCATATGAGAATAGAGGATGGAGACAGATGGTGGAAGATTTCCCTGCCTCCTTTTTCCCTTTTGTCACCTTTGGTGCTCGGAGGAGTCAGGAGTGGTTGGGTTATCCTGGATTGCCAGGACTGCTCAGGACAGAGAGCCAATGCACCAGGGGACTCCCTTTCCTGTAGCACTCCATGAAAAGAGAAACATGGCTAAATCCCTTTTGGATGACCTTGTTGCAGCCTTCCAGTAATTAGAGGGGGGATTTAAAAATGAGGGAGAGTGAATTCTTACATGGATATATAATGACAGGAGAAGCAGCAGTGGTTTTAAAGTAACAGAGGAGAGATTTAGATGCAGTATGAAGAAGAAACTCTTCACTCAGAGTGTGGTGAGACACTGGCAAAGGTCCTCCAGAGAAGCTGGGGGTGTCCCATCTCTGGAAATGACCAAGGCCAGACTGGACAGGGCTTGGAGCAGCCTGGGATAGTGGGAGGTTCTGTCTCATGGAAAAGAGGTGGAACTGGATGATTTTTAAGGTCCCTTCCAACCCAAATCATTCCATGATTCTATGAATGCAACCTCCCCTAGAGACACCGGCTGCTTGTCCAGCAATTCTCACTTCACACAAGGCAAACAACCTCTCATAATTATATCTACTAATTACCAGTGACTCATCTCTGAAGAGCTGTGACACACTTTATTTTCTTCTGGGGTCATCTGGGATGGCTTATGAAGGCCAAAAGCAGGAAGCTGGTGAAGGATGGATCTCCCTGCCTGGCTCCAGAGGATTCCCAAATGTCTCAGGTTGGATACATCTATTTTTTTTTTTTTTTTTTTTTTTTTTTTTTTTTTTTTTTCTTTTGAGCACATCACTATGAGCCAAGAGCAACATCTACTGGCCGAGCTGTTTAGCAGGACCAAGTGTAGATCTGGCACAATCCATGGATTTTACACAGCTGTGAGATATTTTTAGGGATTACCCAAGCACCAGGAGCAGCACCAGCACTTCCCAGCTGTGCAAGCTGCCACCAAAGCAAATCTCATCCCTGCACACAACTTTTATCTGTCCCTAATGTGAAAATTGCTTTTCAGGCCCACTCTGTCCTGGGTGGCACATCTTGAGAGATGGAAGTATCCATGTATCTCCATTTCTTCTTAGCAAAATGCTCCTCACAATTCCCATTGAGGTTTCCTGGGATGAAACAGGCTAAAGGTGAGCAACAGTGCATTTATTGCCACCAAAACTGCAAGGAACTTCTCATGGCTGGAATTCAAGTGGTCTAACTTTATATATCAAACATAAAGGGCCCAAATTTGGAGGCTGAGCCTGTTCTGGTGTCTCCTGGTGGGAGCTAAGAGCATGTGTGGACTTCAGAGTAGGGGCTTGGCATAAGAAGTGGTGCTGGACAAGATGAATTATGAAGAAAGGTTATGGGATGGGGCTTCACCCCCTAAAATTGTCTGGATGTGTCAAATTCAATGTTGTTGTCAGCCCTTGGGGTTTTTTTCAGAATCCTTCTCAAAAGGCAGCGTGGGAATGTGTGGGAATGAGAGCGAGAAATCAGAGAAACTTCACCCAAAAAATGTTAGCAAGTTAAAAAAAAGAAAATAGAGAGACTGTGAGTTTATCTTATTAGGAAGAGTGAGAACAAGCCCCATGAAAAACAGCTCATGTCTCCACCTCTGCAGCCTGGAGCACTTGGCTGTTTGGGCACAAACAGAGCTCTGAGGAACTCCAAATAAATCACACATAAAACAAAATTTCCTCCCCTCACAAGGGCCACTTCTCCCCGCAGAGCAGGATTTAAAGGGGAGCAAGAGAGAAGCAGCCTGATCTGTATTCTGAGCTCTCTGCAAGGTCACAGACCCTTCTGCAGAGCATTGCCAGGTGAGCAACAAACAGCCCAGGTGGTTTTAGAGGTCTGTGGTGCAGATCTGTCCACCTGGGCACTTCATAAATAAAGGAGGAAAATAAGAACTCTGCACATACAGACTTTATATTTGGCCACGTTTCTTAAGAAGGAGTTGGATCTCCCCCTAGAAATGCTCGATTCTCTCTGTTGGTTATAGAAGGAGACCACATGACCTCCTTAGACATTGAGGATGCTTTTTGGTCAGAGAAATCCTTCTCTCATCAGGGATGAGAGGTGGCAGAGAACCACAAGTGGTTGAAATGAGCAGGAACCCCAAGCCAGAGCTGTATGAAATGGGAAGGAACAGCCCTGCCTGCTGCAGGCAGGTGGTGAACTCGCTCTGTCCAGGTGCCTTTCCTGCTCCTGCTGACTCACAGCCACATCCAGCTGTCCCTCGGGCAGTCCCCCTCTCAGGACAGGACCCGCAGGGGTTCCTTGCAGACCAGACTGAAACCAGGGCACCTGAGGGTGTGCAGGGAGCTGTGCCCTCAGAAAGGGCAGCACCAGAAGCATCACAGGACTCTGGGTGTCTGCTCAGGCTCATCAGAAATCTCATGCACGACCTCAGAAGAGTCATCTTCCCTCTGCCTGATTTCTGAGGTGGGAGGGTCTCAGATAACGATGGGAAATAATAATGATAATGATGCTGTAGAAAGGTGCTGAAACTGGGAGAATAAAGACAAATTGTGCTCTTTGTGGCCGTGATCTGGAGATGTAGATCCCAGCTGGAAACAGCCCCGTGGTTTTCACTAAGCCTGTTGTAGCCAAAACCCCCACCAAAGGGTTTTTTTTGGTGACCAAAAGTCACCATCTTACCCAGAAAGGGATTGTAACAAACCCCCCTCTTTGGACAGGTGTGGAACCTGCCCACTTAAAACAGGTAAGACAGGTAAGGAAGGTTTTTCTTCTGCTTGATTCTGGTCCATAGATGATGGCATGGCTGAGTCCTTGTTGGGCACTTGTAGGGTCCCCTCCATGGGGAGGACAAGAAGGTTCTCACAGGGAAATGGATCATCCAGCTCCTCCAAACTGCAGCACAGACCAGGATTTGACCCGATGCCAACAAGAGTTCAACAGGACCGGAAAGATTAGGATGGTCTTTAAGGCTCATTTTACCTCCTCTTGAGGACACCTGGCCTTATCCAATGTTTTGTTGTGACCTCCATAACTTCCATCTGGTTCTGTGCACAAGTTTCTGGACATGGTTTCAGTGCAGCACTTGTGGGAGAACAGGGAAAGGCCACAGGAAATCTGACTCTTCCTCCACCCTCCGCCAGAATAATCTCCTGGTTACAGCAACTGGTGCATGGCAAGTTATAACAACAAATGCTTGGGAAAAAGGAATCCTCTTAAACCCCAGGAAAAAAGATAACTCCAGGCTACAGAAGCCCAGGGGTCTGGTTTTGGCCTGATGCCTCCCGGAAATTATCTATTTCTAGATAAAAAGTGGAATCAAAAAGCAGCATCCAAGCAGATGGGCTGGTTCTGACCCCTGGCTGAGCAGGCACACGAGGATCCACGCAGGTAATGCGTGAGCAGAGGCCAAATAAAGAACAGAACAGCAACCCAAGACAGGAGGGGCACGAGCCTGAGGGGAAAGGTTGAGCTCTGGTGTCTCCCTGAATAATACAAGGCGCAAAATATTCTGTTACCAGCCTGGGGAGCAGACAATTAAAACACTACTTGAAGCAAATGTCTCCTGACTCAGGCTCAGAATTTCAATTAGGCTGGGAAGGTTTATTGCACTTAAGTGCAGGTTAGTGACATTTCAGGAAGGAGAGATTGATTGGGAGCTGGGTCACAGCTCAGCAGCGGGGATCATGTCTAGGGGCCTGTCCTTAAAAACAATGTGTGATCTCTGCGTGGCATTTTCCTTGTTTAGCTCGTTTATGTTTCCTTTGAGAATGCATAATCCCAGTAGCCAGAGCTGTGTCCCCTCCTTTCGAACGCTGACTTTTTTTCTTACCCATTTTCAAAGTTCTATAAGCATCCTTAGGTGTCCATGCAGTATTTCCTCTGACTCTTCTTTTCCTCCTAAGGTAATTAACCTTTTCTTGTCTCAAGGATCAGTTTCTGGCTTGCAGAAAACTTTTTTCTTACTGGTTCACCAGCTTTGCAGAGCCCCAGAAAACAGGACAGTGTCTGCTACAACAAACTGCAGGTACAAACAACCTCACTCCAGCTATGCTGTCTGGAAAACCAAGTGGGAAAATGCCCTCAACCAGCTCAAAAAAATAAAAAGAATTATTGAAAGACACCAAGTGTGCACCAGGGAAAGTCCAGTAGGTGAAACACCCAGGCAGGACAATGCACCAGGTCCTTTGGTGGGGTTAGAGGTGACTGAGAGCTACAGCTTTTGCGAGATGTGCATGAAATGGGATTTTTTTTCCATAAAACATCCCAAAATTCATTCATTCCTCTCCATCCTCACACATGTCTACACAGCTGCACAGACTGATAAAAACATCACCCAAAATTAAACACCCCCCAAAAGAAAACTCTCTGGTCTAGCACTTAAACTCCAGCACAGACAAAAGCCCTGCTAAGGACACACTCTGGGGAGATGAGGAGCAAAGCAAATCATCAGATGGGATTAAATTAACCAGCAGAGGTTTAGACTGGATTTCAGGGAAAATTTCTTCATTGAAAGGGTGGTCAGGCATTGGAACAGGCTGCCCAGGGAAGTGGTGAATTCACCATCTCTGGAAGTGTTCTAAAGACATGTGGATGTGGCTCTTGGGGACTTGGTTCAGTGCTGGTGATGCCATAATGATTTTTGTCTTTTCTTTTATACCCCTTTTACACCTTTTTATAACATCTGAATTCTCAGTGTTTTTTAGCCGACATTCTTGTTTATTAAGCTGGGAGACTGAACATTTTGGAAGCCCTGTAGTGAGGGATCAGAATGCCCCAGACCTCAAGGTCCTCTCCAGAACACATTTTGTAAACTGAGACAGAACCATCCAGGGGAAGGTTCCCTGGGGAGGGGGGGCTCATTTGAGCCTCTCACTGGGGAGTCTTTGATGGATCTGCTAATTAATAAGATCTATAATGCTATACCAGATCTATTGTGGGCGTACATTGCAGTGTGCATTGGGGTGCATTCCACCTGGACATGGTGCACCCAAGGATCCTTAAAATAAATACCAAGGTAAAATCACTTTTTCCCTTCTAACCGTGTTTGATTCTTGATTTTAAGACCAGGAACAGGCACCAGTAGCCTTGGCAGTGCTGGGTTAGCAGTTGGAACTGATGATCTTGGAGATTTTTCCAACCTTAATCAGTTTTTGATTTCTGCTACCTAAAGAGTTTTAGGTAAAGGAGCCTCATTTGGACCCATGATGGGCACACTGAGGGACAAGTCTAATGTGTGCTCTGCTCAGAGTGGGTGAATTTATTTTTTGATCACCATGAATAGATTTTTTTACTCTATAAAATCTGCTGGATTTTTTTCTGGAACCATGGATTCTTCGGTGTCCTGCTGCGAGTGGTTCCACAGATTCATGATGGGCAAACACTTTTTCTCCTCGCACTCTCCCAGGTAAAACTGCCTTGGTTCAGTCTCTCAGGATGGCCAGCTTTGAGTTATGGTCTCGGAATCATAAAACAGAATCATTAAGCTGGAAAAGACCTCTAAGATCATTGAATCCAACTGTGGGAAATGACACCAAATTTAAAATTTTTGTATAACTTCAGTCAGAAGTTTTGTTCGCCTTTGCCCAGGGGGAAAGAAGTTGAAGTTTCTTTTTGAAAGATTGTTTCAGCACTCGAGGCCTGATGAGCTGAACATCTCAACAGACCGGAGGTAGCATAGGAGAGACACAAAAGATAACGACCATTAATGAACATCAGCTCCAAACATCACCCCTGGCATGGTCTGAGACCCCTTGTCTGGGAAAAGAGAGATAAGAGAAGGAAGAATAAGAACCTGATTAGCATTGAAGGCTAAGGGATCAATAACCGATAGGAGCCCAGATATTAAGAACTGTGTTGTGTGCTACCAATGGGCATTGAACCAGTGAATTTCAATGGGTTTTGACTGTATAATATATGTGAAAAGTCTAGTTAAGATCATGTGTGATGGAATGATTTTCTCCCCACAACCTGGGCAATGTGTGGGTGAAATGATTTCTGTTGCACATCATGGCCAGAATAAAAGAATACCTTAATTCCCTAACATAAAAAAAAAAAAAAAATGTTGTAGGAGAGTTTTTTGGTTTTCCCTCAGTTTTGGTGGCACAACCATTAACCCAGCACTGCCAGGTCCACCACTAAACCATGTCCCCAGGCAGTCAGAAAACAGGTGACAGCATCTTTCCTCTCAGGAACCAGCCAGCTCTCATCCCGACTTTTCCATTTTGGTCCCGAACATTGCTTGTGTGCAGTGTCATAAATAGATGCTATAATATTGGCTTTCTGCAAATGTTAAAATGAGTGAGGTTAAAGTAGCTTTTGTAATAGATATAATAGTGGCTTTGTTCCAAATAAATGCTATAGGTGGCTTTATCACTAATAAAATGCTATATAAATAATGTAGCTTTGTTATGAAAATATAGGAATTTTTTTAACAATAACTAATGCTTTTTATTCCTGTCATTTAACCTAAAACTTAGACATAATAGCAAAATGGCTATACTTGTGACCTGTCTGCTTGGTTAGATAACATCCCACCAATGTTTGTTGAGGACCCCTGCTACTATCAGAAACTGCCCTCTGCAGAAACCACGGACCAAAGCCCAGACTGGGGCTGATAAGAAAAACGGACTAAAACCACCCCCAAGAAATACGCATGCTCTAAAAAGGCGGACCCAAGGAGGAGCCATGCAAAACAGTGCCTGGAAAAGTTTGAATAGGCATAAGTTTTTATGAATATGTAATAGGCTGGTGGGTATGTAAAGGGGGTCTCCAAAATAGCAGGTTTGCTCTTGGCTGAGCACCAAAAGCACCCAGCGCTGTGAATTTTTGCTTTATTGTCTTTGTTCCTTATTGTCCTTTATTAAACTTTTAAATCCTAACAGGAGAGTGAACTTCGTTTTTCACATGGAGTTTGCAGGTCCTTCCTACCCCTCATCCACACTCCACCTCTAACCTCAAAGGAAGACAGCCTGCATTCAGCAGACCTATGTCATAAACCACTTAGCCAATTTCTAATTTAAGAGAATTTATTAAACAATCAAAGTATGAAACTTGAAGAAGCCACAAGTTGGTTTGGTATTGATCCCAGGTGAACCAAAATTCGGACACTACGCAGTCTGAACCTCCCTGGTTCACAGAAAGCAGTCCTTAGGGGTGTTTTTTAATACAAGTTTTTGCTTTGATGGTCTTACTCCCTTAGCATACTGGTGCCGCTTATCTTGTCTTCTTATTGTGTCAGACGGCAGTTCCTGGAATCATTAGATATGAATCTTGCTGCTGGATTAATTTTTGACTATGCATATCATCTTGTCTTATCCAATATGTGTATGGCTGGAGCCTGTCAGACGGGAGATTTCTTGGAATACCCCTTTTGAAATGTATCTTGTCGGGGTCTTACCGCAGCAAGAATTCCTTGAAATGCATATTTTGTGGCTGGTCTTTGTGTTTTCTTCTGGCTTCTGTAGAAGATGCTGTGATTTTTGTTTTAGCATGAATTATTTTGCAATCACATATTGCAAAAAAACCTTTCTTAAAAGCCAGGCTTTTCCTTTGGAAAGGGATTTGATTGTGCTGAAAGGCAAATATTTGCCAGAGAAGGTCTTGCTGGGTCCTTCAGGGATGTCTGCATGGGCAGGGCAAATTACTGGTGCTCACTGCTTAGAGCACAGGAGTAAAGCATGGGTTTTTGGTTTTTCCTTCACCTAACAGTGTTTTTTTTCTCTTGGTCAGCTTTGAGAAAGGTTTTATTATCAGAGGAAAGTCTATTTTGAGTCATCACTGATCCTTCCCCACGGAGCCATTCATGGCCCAGAGCCCCTCAGAAACCACCCCGGCCCCTTGAAAGCACCGTGGAAGTTTTTCCAATACCCCCCAAACAGATTATTCCTCTCTGCATCTGTGGAGTGAGATGAATCAGTGGGGGACCCAGGAGGGTTATTTCGCCCATGAATTATTTACACCCACTGGGTAATACTTCATTTTAGACTGGCCTTGTTTTACGCTTGTAATTTTTAATTCTTATAATTCCACCTCCAGCAAGCAGAGGCTCCTGAGAGCAGTAGATTATATCTCAGCGGGCACACTCTGGGATGCATAAATAACCTCTCCTCTGCTGACAGCACATGGGAAATGGGCTGGGCTTTCATTGAGGTTAAGATTTTCCCCCCCTTTCTCTCTGTCTTAAAGGAATCTTTATCTCCGTGCAGCTATTCTGTAACTCGCCTCTGTTTGGTAGCAAAAGAACTATTTAAATGCAAATGTTGACTTTTTGCCAGAGGCTGTGGGGAAAATACTTGTCTAATGATGTCCTTCCAAAAGTACAACTGGTGCTGTTTGTAAAGGAATCGCATCAGGAGGAGTTGGGACTTTGGTTCCTGACGCTCCTAAAGCCTCTGCCCACACTGACTTCTACCCCTTGAAGTCACTGCCAGGGGAAAAAAAACCCTAAAATCACACTATATATACATATTTATAAAAAATATACTAAAAGGAAAGCAGTCTTTTGATGAGATTCTCCCTTCCTCTGCCCAGCCTTCCAAAGATGGAAGAATTGGGATCACTGCTTGCTCAGTCCAGTTTGAGATGTTCGGGTTTGGTTTTTTTCCTCCTGTCTTGGGTCTGAATTTTCAGACATTGAATATCTGGGTGACAGGGTCTGCAAGGTGACTTTTGGGCTGGGGCCCCCTTGGAAGGGGAAGAGGAGATTCAGACTCCAAAGGTGACTGAGAAGGAAAGGAGACCCAGAGTGAAGAACAAATGAAAAAGATGCCTGGAGCAGGGTGATGAATTTTGTCAGGGGAAAACTACTTTTGACTGTTTTGTACCATTTTTCTCTCTTGATTCTGATTTAAAGCCAAAATTAGGCAGACCTTCCAGGCTTGCTTGCAAAGCAAACAACCCAGGGATGCTGAAAGAAGACCAAAGTTACACCAAACATGGCGAGGGAAGAAAACCCAAAATACCCAACCAACATCCCCAAAGAAGCACCTTCACCCACAGCCAGAGAGGAGAACTAAACACATACCCTGGGTTTAATTTTGGGCCACATGCTCTGCTTCCCATAATCAAGTTTTGTGTAGGAACAGGAAGGGCTCTCAACAATCAGAGACAGATGTGTGGGATCGATCAGGAGTGGGTGAGGCAGTGGCTGGAGACACCAAAGTTTTCCTCAAACAGAGAATGTTGGGAAGGTGTGGGTGAGCTGTTAGACCTGTCACATACAGGAGCTGTAGCAGGAGCTGGAAGCTGGAAAAAATCCTGTCTGTGTGATGCTCCTCATGAGCCAAACCAAGGCTTCCCACATCCTTCCCCCGCCTTCCCCTCTCACCGCTGGGGCTCTGCAGGATGATGAGTTTCAGCCCGTTGTGATTTGATGTAGTTCAGTTACCAAGGAGACAACGATCTGCAAAGGGGAACCTTTGTGGCATCCGGGGGAGGAGAATCGATGCAGATCACTCCGGGCTTGAGGATGTCCCCAGGCCTAGAGCTCGGGAGCAGGGAAGCAATTGCCCTGGTCCTTGTGAGATATCCCGGGCAGGCTGCAGCCTAGAGCACCTCCAAAATACCCTTTCAAACAAGAGCAGTCTGTCTGTGGGATGAGGAAGAGTCAGTCTGTCCTTAAAGCCTTAGCACCAGTTAGACCATTCAGCTGGGACACTGGAGATGAGAAATGGTCTCTTTGTCTAACATCACCCTTCACCACAACGAACCTGTTTGGGAAATAAAGAGCACCTCACTAAAGCTGCTTCAGCTGAGAAGAGCTGGATTCGAGGCTTCAATCATTCTGTTTAGATCAGGGCTAATTTTTTAGAGTGAGGTAGGAGAGTTTGGATGCTCCTGCCAGCGTCCTGGCCCTCCTTTTTCCTTGCCCTCCATGAACCAAGGAATTGTCACCCTGCCCTGATATTTGCTCAAGCTCGGATGGTGTTTAGAGGTGCAGCAGGAAGGGGAGGCTGAGTTGCTTGGCTGGAGCACTGCAGCTCTGGCTGTCCCTGACTGGTCCTGAGCAGTCACTTGGAGTACTGACCCATCATCCCTCTCCCTCCTGTCTGGCTGGAATGCTGAGACTGGTAAACACTCCTTCCAACAGGCAATTCCTCTCAATCCCCACCTGATGATCAAGCCATGACCATGAAGGGTGAGCACTGAGGGACCTCACTAAATACAGAGAGGTTGTTTAGTGAGTGTCTGCAGAATGGGGTTAAAACCCAGGAACTCAGGGGATGATCCTGCCTCCAGCAGCTGGGGAAGAGGGAAAACAGAATTCAGTTCTGTACATTCTCCAAGCCTGGGGAAGGCTCTGTAGCTGAGCTGTCACGTTTAATCTCTTCCCAACATGTATCCTGCAAATAACTCCTTTGTTCCTTTTGAAGTTCAAACTCTGGAGCAGTGACAGTCTCCAGCAAGGATTTCATGGGAGAGAGGGAAGGCTTTGAGATGTTGACTTTGAGATGTTCTCTGCATGAAGGAGGCTGTGAAAAAAAGCACTCGAGATGTGGGGACCCCACAACGAGCACCTGGGTGGGAAGGGACTTTAAGGACCATCTAATTCCACTTAAGGACCATCAAATTCCAACCCCTTTGCCATGGACAGGGACACTTTCCACCAGCCTGCATTGCTCAGAGCCCCATTCAACCTGGGGAAGCTTTTTATAATCTCAAACACCCACAAAACACTGGAATAAATCTGGATGTGGTGGCTCCCTCACTGGTTGTGGACAACAGATAATTAGGGATGGACTGGGCAAGGATTAGGGGTGGGTTGAGCAGCTCCTGCCTAGGGATGGACAAGTCTGATGGTTCTGGTTCCCGAGTCTTGATATGGAAAATTAGAAAGGTTGGTCCCAGTGCTCCAGAACATTTCAGACTGGTCTGGGGACAGATTTGTTCAGTCAGTCAGATTTTTACATCCCCACCCTGTCTGAGGAACCACAGAAGCTGATTTTGGAGGGGGAAGAGGGAACATGGAAAGCCGACCTGCAGTTGCCATGACAGGAATCTGTAGGAATGATGCACATTTTCAGCTGCTATCGGTGCTGTTTCTCTGTGCATCAGTTTACAGGAACATCGTTCAGGCTGGGGACAAGTGGGAAGAATAAGTCATTCCCTGTCTAGCGAGCCCTCCAACTCACCCAGCCTGGAACACCCACAGGCCCTTCCCCAGCTACCCTGGGCTCCATCTGGACTGTGCTTTTCAGGTAGAAGTTCTAAACCATCCCCCAAATCCCCAGCCAGCAGAGAATCATGGAATCCTAGCATGGTTTGGGTTGGAGGAGACCTTAATCTTGTTCCAACCTCCCGCTCGACCAGGTTGCTCCAAGCCCCTTGGACATCCAACCTGGCCTTGGACATTTCCAGGGATGGGGCAGCCACAGCTTCTCTGGGCAACCTGTGCCAGGGCCTCCCCACCCTTCCAGGGAAGAATTCCTTCCTAATATCCAATCTAAACCTACCTTGCTTCCATTTAAGGCCATTCCCCCTTGTCCTATCACCACATGCTGTTAAACAAACAAATAAATATCCTGAAACAAGAGCATTGGTGAGGATTAAAAATCCACAAATGGAAGAACTACCAAGACCTTAGAATATGAACAAGAGTTTCATAAGTAATGAATAATATGAATTTTTGTTCCCGAACTTCATCTTTCCATGGCTTCCAGAGCAGCCACACAACACAGCTGTGCTGCAAAGACTAAAGGTTATTTCACCCAGCACCAAAGTGCAGCTGACTCTGATGTGGAACAATCCAGTTCCCAATTGACAGTGATTTTGGGAAAGCCATGCTCCAGCAGTCATTGCTCCAGACCTTTCATATCCCAGGCAATCAGGATCTTCAGGCTGAAGATGCTTTTCCAGCACCTCTGTGAAGGAGTTCACTCAGGAGCAGGAAAAATGAAACAAAACAAAAACACAAAAACCCCCTAAAAGTATCCAGTGCCAGCCAAGCAGCAGAACCAAGACCTCAGCACAGAGCAGAGCAGAGGTTTCATCATGTCGTCTTTCATGACAGCAAGAGTTCCCTAAAACTCTTTTTGTTAGAGTATCTAAGTTGTTTCCTGACCAAAAGACAAATTTTTCATGGAAGCATCTGGGTTTCTCTGTTTTTAAATGAAAGAAGGAAATGTTAGAACTCGATGTTCTGTGTGGGACATTCCTGCTAGACCCATTTTGAGGGGGAGCAGGAAGACAAGAACTGGAAGTGTGTCACTGCTGGGGGAGTTAGGAGGAGATTTTTAATGGGTTTGGAGAAATAAAAGGGCAGGAAATTTAAGACAAAACTTTTCAAGTGGGTGAAAATATCCTCCCATGTCTAATTAGGAATTAGGAGAAGGTTCAAAAGGAAATGAAGGATCTGTGGTGTGAATCATAGAATGAAGGTTCTATGATGTGAATCATAGAATCATGGAATGGCTTGGGCTGAAAGGGACCTAAAGATCATCTCATTTGGGTTGGAAGGGACCTTGACTATCACCTCCTTCCAGCCCTCCTGCCATGGGCAGGAACACCTTCCACTGTCCCAGGTGGCTCCAAAGCTCCATCCAACCTGACCTTGGACACTTCCAGGGATGGGGCAGCCACAGCTTCTCTGGGCAACCTGTGCCAGGTCCTCACCACCCTCACAGGGAAGAATTTCTCCCAGATATCCATCGGAGTCTCTAGAAAGAAAAGAAGCATTTCTGTTCTTGCACTTCAACTCCTGGGAATGGGTCAGTAAAAAGTGCAGTTCATGGTATACCCCAAGGCAGAGGGGCAGCAGAATTCTTCCCTGGTCCTCTTGCTCTCTGAAGGTTTAGAGGACATTTCCACTAGTCCTGGATGGGAGTAGGCATTTCTGGATGAGTGGGAATTACAAGGAAAAAAGATAAAGGAAAGTGAGGAAAGCAGCCCTGGCAACAAGTGATAGGACAAGGCAAAATGGCCTCTAGTTGAACTAGGGAAGGTTCAGACTGGGTAACAGGAGAAAATTCCTGGCTGAAAGAGAGGTTGAGCATTGGAACAGGCTGCCCAGGGAAGTGCTGGAGTCACCATCCCTGGAAGTGTTTAAAAATGAGTAGACCTAGCACTTTGCCATATGGTCTAGTGGGCAAGGTGGTGATCGGTTGAAGGTTGGATTTGATGATCTGGGAGTCTTTTTCAGCCTTAATGATTCAATGATTCTGTGATTCTATGAAGGAGAAAAAGACACCAATATAGAGAAGGTGAGAAAGAAAAAGATTGCTTTTTCCTACTAACCTCCCTCTGAAAGCCTTAAAGATATTTAAATCCTTTATTCATATGGGGAAACTGAGGCACGGGCACATTAAATTTCTTGCCCAAAGACATGCTGGGCACACATGAGCAGAGACCAGGAAGTGCCTTTCCTCTGTTATGATCACAGTGAGACCACGGAGAGACACTTGAGGGGTATAAAATTCAACCAGCCCTCCTCATGGAAGGGGTTGGACACCACACCCCATCAGCAGTAGCCTTGGAGAGGCTGCATTTGCAGAGCCCTGGCTCCAGAGCTCAGCCCCTGGTGGTTGTGTCTCCTGGCGTGAGAGCAGCATCTGCTCAGAGGAGCAGGGCACAGCCAAGCAGAAAAAAAGGTCAACTGCTTCCTCCCCCCTCTTCCCTCCAGGTTGGAAGCAGGGAGAGCTCTCCACGGCACCACGGATCCTCCCTGGGCTCCTCATCCCCCTGATAATTATCCCACCAGGCCATGCGAGGGCACAACGGCAAAGCCCCCTCGGGGCCAGCGCGTCACGGGAGGAAGAAAAGAGGAGGAAAAGCCGCGTGCTCCCGGTCGCCCTGGATCCCAGAGAAACAGAAACCCAACCAGCCAGTCCCTTCCCCGTGACCTGAGCTCACCCCTGGGTCCAGGGAACCTTATGGGCTGTGACACGGGACCAGGCTTGCCAGGAGGGGGTTGTGGCTTCCCGGGACACGGAGCGCTGAAGGGGACACCGCGTAGGTCCAGAGTCATCGCGGGGGTCGGGGAATTCTCCCTGCTGCCTTGATTCAATGTGACAAACTCATTTCTTCTGCAGCGTGGCTGCATTTAACCAAATGGCAACTTCTGTCCTAGGCTGAGATGTGGCATTTGGGAGGGCAGAGCTGTGGCATTTGGGAGGGCAGAGCTGTCTCTCCCAGTGAGGCCCCACAACCACACTGACCTAAGTTGGTCGTGATAAATGTTCCATCCCCTCCTGATGTTCCCAAACTTTGTGGGGTGACCCTAAAGATGAGCACACAGCCTCAGATGTGGCTTTAATCCTCCAGCCCAGAACCCCTGACCCATTTTATCCCCCTGGCTCCGTGCATCCTCTGGAAATCACCTGGATCTGCAGAGCCCTGCTGCATATGCGTCGCCTGCCCATTTCCTGCACCTCCATGTTTTGGGGAGCTGTGCCCATAGGAACATGGAATGGTTTGGGATGGAAAATACCTTAAAGATCATATCATTCCACCCCCTTCTGCTTGGCCAGGTTGCTCCAAGCCCTGTCCAACCTGGCCTTGGACACTCCCAGGGATGGGGCAGCCACAGCTTCCCTGGGCAACCTGTGCCAGGGCCTCCCCCCCCTCACAGCGAAGAAATTAATCCCTGGAGCATTTATAATGATAGAAAGCCAGGTGTTCATCTCTAAATGGCTTCCAAATCCCAACTTCTTCCGTAAAGCTGGTCCAGCTGGTCACAGACTGAGTGTCCAGCTGCCAAGTTCAGCTCCTTGAAGTCCACTCAGGTTTGGGGCCAGGTCACTCTTATTCAGAATTCCTGCTCAGCTCCAGAAAAACATCTTGGACAAACACCCCACTCCATCCATCCCCCACACCCCCTGCTTCCAGGGCATCCAACACCGATCAGCAACAGGAGCAAAACTCTTCCCTTTAATGCCCTGAGGTGGCCAAGAGCAGCACACCAGGGACAGATTTGAGCCCTGCGGGGAAGAAAACATCACTTTACTCCCTGAGAGAAGGGAGAGCTTTGCTTTCAGAGGAGCAAATGCCATCTGTTCCCATCGCCCACAGATCCGGCCACGCTGCGCGGATGCGTCACTGCTGAGCACAAGGAATCTGAGACAGGCTCCAGCAAGGAATGCTTTAAACCCTCCTCCATCCTGGCCAGCAGGATGCTGCCAGGACAAAGCCAGGCCATGAACACCATTACACCTAACCTGGCACAATGTAGGGCTGCCAGTGCCAGGAAGGCACCCCAAGAAGTTGCTCCAAACCTCCCTGGGTGATGCTGCATCCAAGCAGGGAGATCTGTAAAACTCAGGAGGGAGGACTAGGGAACACATGAGCTTGCAAAGCAAAGGGAAGACAGCCAGGCTTGGCTCATTGCTTCTGGCCTTGGAGCATCCCGTTGTCACCAGGAAATCCCTTTCACACCCACAGGAGGAGGCCTTGAGTAGCAAAAGAGCAGGGAAGCTCCTTTGGGATGGAAATCATCTCTACCAGAGAGAACTGGAGTAAAAGGGGCAGAGAAAAACCTGATTCCTGTGCTTCCTCCTCCAGCTGAAACCTGCTATGTTCAGAGGGGGCTCCTGTATCCCTGTTTAATGATCCACTCTGCATTTACATTTAATTAGAGGAATGAAAGAGCCAGTTAACAAGATCCACACTGAATGCAAACAAAAGGGACCGCTGGTGACTCAGCTGCAGGGGCAGAGCCAAGGGCTGGGGCTTTGCAGGCAGCTTAACCAGACCTCAGGGCAGGCTGGTGCCAGGAGGCACCATCCTTGTGCCTCCTTTTTCACAGTTCAGGGGTTGCTCCATGCTTTGGACCCCCTCACGGACCCAAATTCAAAGTCATCCCTGTTTTTCTTTCCTGCAGTTGGTTTTCAGCTGGATCAATGAGCAGAGTCACTCACCACACATTGCAATATTGCTGGTGCTGAGATGGGGGAGAGGGCAAGACCTTGCTCAGAGAGGGGAGGGGAGGCTAAAGCACCTTCCCCAGAGCCAGCCTAAGATGATTTTGGCTTACTTGGATTCAGAAATGCACCAAAGGATACATCTCCTTGTGCACAGCTACTGAGGGGGCTTAAATTTGCTCCCCTGGCATTTATCCTGCATCACCCCTCCTGTGACAGCAGAGCCGCAGCAAATCAGCTCAAACAAGTGATTAAAAAATCTTTTTTTTTTTTTTTTTTATATTTTAAGCTACACCAGCTCCCCATCCAGCGTTGCAGGTGGTTGCTGCTGAGGAAAAAAGGAGAAGCTTGGTGCACTGGGCTGTTAGCTGGTCCCAGCCCTTCCTGCAGTGTGAAAATTGCCTGCAATGAGGCTGAAAGTGCTTCCAGTGCTGATCCAAACCAAGCATGAACAGAACCAGGTGTGTCAGCACAAGCTCCACCCTTTCTCATAGGGTCAGATCTCATTAACCCCGAATTAAGAAATATTTTCTCTGTCCTGCTGTGAGCCAGAGCTCATCACCGAGCCCAGCTCCAAATTAAAACAGGCATGGGAAGGTGTGGGAAAGGAAGATTCCAGATGGCATCGTTTTATTAAGAGGTCGTGCTTGAAAGGAAGGCAGCAACGAGAGGGTGGGGAAGGCAACCTCCAGGCAGGGGCTGGGGATGATCATGAAGAGGAGGCAGGCAGGAGGATAACCTGAAGATTTGCTGAGCTTTGGTGATGTGAGAGCAGATCTCAGCAGCCATGAAATGGGAAACCTCCCAAAGGTTTAGATTTACTAAAAGCCTCTTTTCAATTTTAATTGTTGATTTCTTTGTTTGCTTTAGTGCTGTGGAAATTCACGGCTTCAGCAGAAGAGGAACACCCTGGGATGCACAGGACTCAGCACCATCCTGCCTGCAGTGCTCTTGTGCTCCAGACCCTAGGGATGGATCCCACAGAAAAACCTCTCTTGGAAAGGGGATGGAGAGGAGCCAGCAAGGTCAGGCGGCTGCAGGGCTGACCTTGGTACCCCCATTTCATCCCGAAGATAATAATTTCAGTTAGAGCCAGCACAGGGCTGCCCTCAAACTGAGATCTGTCTCCCATAACCACTCCTCATCCTCCACCCCCACTATTCCATTTCCTTGCTAAAGATCCTGATTCTTTCCCTCTGAGGCCGATTTTGGGATAGGTCAGGGCCTGGCCTCACACCCACCACCCACCTCCTCGAGCAGCCCTTTGTTGGCTCAGCAGGGAGCTCGGGGTGACTTGCTGAGATGTGAACGTCTCCGCTGGGGAGAGCTGGAGTTACTCACCACCTCACAAGGGACGTGAGAGCCGAGTTCCTCTGCTGCTCACAGTCAGTCAGCTCAAATCACATCTGAGAGACAGAGCTTGTGGCACAAAGACATCAGCAAACCATTTACTGCACTGGATGTCCCAGATACGGTAATGAGGGTTATGATCAAACTGAGCTTGGAGAATGGCACGTCCCAGGACATATGTGCTGGCAAATGAATTACCTGATCTGCCCAAATCTGAGCTTTCCTGCCTCTCACAGTGCTGTCAGTGAAGATTTTTGAGCAGTGAGCAAGAATTTTCACTCTGGACTCACTCACTTCTCTTAATGGTCTCTCCAGCTCCTTTGTTGAACCCTCTCCAGCTGTGCTGATGCACGAGTGAGGAGTGTGGATCCATTATCAGAGAGAATAACCTTGACTTGCCCACCCTTGGCTCACATCCAGAGCAGCAGCAGATGCCCCAGCCATGACCAGAGCACAAGCCCAGTGTTTTCACCTCCACAAACAGAGCATCACGGAGCTGACAGCACCTTCAGAAGATGGAATGGAGATTTCTTCCATGAGACAACTTATTATTAAGACCAACTCACTTTTGTGTTTGCTCATCCTGGTGTAAAATCAGAGCCCTCCTGCTCAGCTAAGGAGTGACCTCACCTTTACACCTCGGCAGCAAAGGGTGAGCTCTGGTTCTTCCTTGATTTAGGCTGAAAAAATTCAGCATTAGGCAGACAGCGAATGGAGTTATCGGTGTGATGGATAGAGGCATCCTCAGGGCACAACATATTTTACCACTGAAGCACTGAAAACCTACACTGGGCCACCAGAGATATTTTCTCTGTGCCACCCACCTGCCTCCTTCAATGCTGGACATTCCCTCCCTTTCTAGAGTAAATGCCAGGGTGTCATCATTTGTGATGATTCTTTTCCTAAAAGAGAAGTGACTCCATGACCAGACTTTAATCATACCAACCACTGGAGTATTTATTGATTATTACAACTATTTCTATCCAGTCTTGCTAAGAGCCATCATCACAACAGCTCAGGGAGTGCTGGTGCTCAGCACTGTGCATCTGTTTGCTAAAAAATGCCAATTGCTCTCAAGATCTGAGTCAGAACAAAGGAAGAAAAGAATAGGAGGGTGAAAATCATGTGCAAAAATGCCTCGACTTCTTCAAGGTCATGGGCAGATGCAGGATGAGAACTTAGGCTCTCCTACAAGATTCTGGACCAGCATCCTTAGAGTCCTCTCATCACAAGACTATGCTAAATTGGGTGCTGAGCCCATGTCACGCAGTACAGATGACACACTCCGAAGATAAAACTAATTTCAGCATGCTGCACCATAAGAAAACACCCACATGCAATGAAGTTTAAACTAACATTATTTTTCTTCTTTTTTGGGCAAGAATACATAAGCAGCAAGACCAGATGTTTCATGAATTCATGCATTCTATCGGCTTGTTTGCCTTCCACAAAAGCAAAAATCCAGAGCAGAAATGTGCAATCAATATTTGGGTTTTTCAGCCCAGAAGTGTTGGGCAAGGTGGCTGGTCCACCAGACTTTCCATCTGTTTCACTTTGTCAAAAACATCATCTGAAACAAAAACAACGGATTCCCTTTCCAGGTACAGCCAAAGATTTTCTTCAGCCCCAAACACTCAGAGCTCTGAAGGGCCATTGGTCTCAGGATCACAAAATGGTTTGAGCTAGAAAGAACCTTCAAGATCATCTCATTCTAACCCTCTGCCATGGGCAGGGACACCTTCCACTATCCCAGGTTGCTCCAAGCCCTTTCCAACCTGGCCTTGAACACTTCCAGGGGTGGGGAGTCCACAACTTCTTGGGGCAACTTGTGCCAGGGCCTCACCACCCTTAAAGCAAGGAATTTCTTCCCAGTATCTATTCTATGTCCACACTCCTCCAACTTAAGGCCATTCCCACTTGTGCTATCACTACAGGCCCTCTCCAGCTTTCTTGACAGCTGGATAATTGCAGGTCTGCCTCCCTCTCCACCTGTGCATCCTCTGGATGCAGCCTGCCGACCTCCTCTGCCCACAGCAGAACCTGAAGGCATCAGTCCCTCCAAGATTCCCACTTATTTACATCCTGCTCCACCATCCCAAGGAGCCCTTGGGTTGGGGAGACCCCACTGGCTAAATGACCCACGGCTGTCAATTCTGTGTGTCTTTCTAATGTTTGTTGTAGGAACATATTAAGCTTTTTATTTCCTAGTTCCCTTCAAGAACAAACAACAGGAAAAAAAAAATGTGTTGTGCCTCTGGCAGTCTTTTTTATTACCTTATATAGAGTTCATGCAATAAAGTCCATTAATTAAAACATGAATATTTAAAACAGCTTTCAAGAATGGCAGCCTTATCTCACCAGAGGGAAGAAGAAAAAAGAGAGGGGGGAGAAAAAAAGGGGGGGAAGAAAAGTGGTAAAACACAAGAAAGGCAGGAGATAGTTCATTTTGCCAGAGGAGCATTCAATTATTTAATTGCTGAATTAATGCTTTGTCCCCAGGTGACACTGGATGTTCATTTGCGGCGGGAGGATCGGGATGGAAGAAGGTGGGGAGGGAAGGAAGGAGCGGGGGCGAAGGCGAATCCTTGGGAATTTTAATTAAAACGTGAGGTAGACAAAGTTGTCATTTCTGTGAGCGCTGCCTTCCGAAGCGAACGGTCCTCGAAAGCAGAGCAGCCACAAATATCCACTGCACTGAGGCAGCTCATGGGAGGATTGGACAGGGAGAGAGGCAGCTCAGCATCGCAACACACGCCTTGGAGGGACTTTGCTCCTCAAAAACACATCCAAGGGTCTTGGTGTGTAAGGGGAAACAGCCCCCACGGTGGAAAAATGGAGACAGGAATGGGAAATATGGGAGTCAAATATGTATTTCAATATGTATTTCAAACCCTGCACGAGGCTTGTGCCACACCTGAGCTGGAATGTGGAGAAGGAAGGAGTTGAGGAGCGGTCAAAAGTCTCCAGAACCACAACTCTCCAGTAAAAGCCCCAGAAAAACCACAGTGTGAATGCTGTAGGGGTAGATGCTGCAAGATCTCCCTTGGATAAGCCACATGTCAGGGAGTGGAGAGAACTTTGGGGAAGAGCAGGTGGTCCCTAGGAGTGGTTCAAACCACCAGCCAAGCAAAAATTGGACTTAAGCAGATGAGAAGCATTTTATGGAGCAGGAGAAGCCTTTGCAGGTTTTGCTGTGGAGGGCAGTGCAGAGGGATGCATATCCCACATTTTTTGGGGATTTTTGGCTGAGTGCAGCCTCAGAGCAAGTCCTTTGTCCCCTCGGAACACCAAGCCATGTGTGCTGTCCTTTCCCACCAAAGCTCTCGAGCCACTCTGGGGAATCCCTCAGTGTGCTTTGGCTCTGGGGGGAGTAACAGAATTTCTACTTTCATGAGAAGGATCCCACAAGTATAAACAAAGCCATCTCCTCCTGAAATGCACCAGGAGGCACAGATCGGCCTCATGGCACATTTTGGGAGAAGCAGGGAAAGGTTGGAGGATGAGTCAGCCTCCTCTTCCTGCAGTGAGTTTGCACACTGCGGGTCTCCAAGGACTCCCCCCCTTGACTGGGAAGCAGCACATCCACCCTGGGTCTGTGTGTGTGTGTGGGGGGGTGTTTGGGCTTCCCACAGGGGTCTCAGCACCAGGATTTGTTCATAGGTGATTTGGAACAGACTTTAAAAATCATTTAGTCCCAACCCCTGCCATGGGCAGGGACACCTTCCACTATCCCAGGTTGCTCCAAGCCCTGTCCAACCTGGCCTTGGACACTGCCAGGGATGGGGCAGCCACAGCTTCTCTGGAAAACCTGAGCCAGGGCCTCACCACCCTCATGGGAAAGAATTTCTTCATAATATCCAATCTAAACCTTCCCTGCTTCATTTTAGGACCATTCCTCCTTGTCCTATCACTACATGCTCTTGCAAAAAGCCTCTCTCCAGCCCTCCTGGAGTCACTTTATGCACTGGAAGGGGCTCTGAGGTCTCCCTGGAGCTTTTTTTTTTCCCAGGCTAGACATTCCCAGCTCTCCCAGCCTGGCTCCACATTCCCCTGTGTGTGCATATCCACACATCAGACCCAGCTGTGTGCCCGTGCCTCTGGCTCTCTGGACATTCACGACTGGAGATGTGCCCTGAGGCAACTCTGTGCTTCATCCATTCCTTCCTCCACCACCTCTTCCATTATTTTATTTTCCTTCTGGGGTATTAAAAGCATTTCTTTGAGTGCCCTGTGCCTGCCCTGGCTCACTGAGAGGAGTTCTGATCCAGAGAGAGAAGGTGCAAGACAAACACTCTTCCGCAAACCTTTGATGTCTCCAGACCTGTTTATGGCATTTCTCCAAGGCTTTCTGCTCATCCAGCCCCTCTCCAGAGAGCAGAACCCACTCCAGCTGGGTGACCCAGCTCACCCAGCACGTCTTGGAAACCCTAAATCTCCTCCTGTGCTGCTCTTGGCATTTTTTGTTTGCTTCTGGTAATTCCCTTTACCTCCTGCACCCAGCACAGGAGCATCCCCAACTCCAGGAGAGAAGCACAACCCCAAAGCCAGACTAACCCAGTGGGATGGGTCCCAGGACACCTGATAAAACACTGGCCCAGGTTTTCATTCCTGGCAGAACCCTAAGGAAAGGAGGTTTCTGGGTTTATCTGACTGATTTATATTCCTTCAACTGCTGTTTGAGGCCAGCCTCACCCCAAGGATGCTCTGTCTGTGAAGGTTTCTGGGAGTGTGAGCTCAGCCTAAGTGATCCCACTCACCAAAATGATACCTGGTACAGCAGTTAAGGGGTTTATCTGGCCCACCACCCCATCCAGGCCAGAAAAGCTCCAGATATCTTTTGTTACATCCAGAAAAAGCCCCAGGAGGGTGCTGGTAATGGGACAATCCCAAAGACACTGCTGGAAAATGAGGATTATGAAGGATTTGGATATGAGCAGCAACAAGACGAGTTGAGATTATCACAGGAGAAGAATATGGGACTTCTCATGGTAGGAAATTTCATCCTTGCCAGTCATCACAGAGCTCTGTTTTTAAAAAAGGATAGTCCAGTGCCAAGCTGGGGGCCAATCCAGCAGGCTCAGGAGTGGGGATGGTTGGCCATGGTGTTTAAAGGCCTGGAAAAGCTTCAACTCTTCTCTTCCTCTGCCCTGAAGCAAGCAAAAGGCAACAGATTATGCCAAGACAAAACTCACCCTGATCATTCCACCAGCTGCAGTGACAACAGGCTCAAACATGGCACTGCTGAGCTGGGACAGGGACACCGGGGCTGGCAGCAGGGAAGGGAAATCTGGTGAATCTGCTGAGCCAGGAAAGCCATCCCTGGCCTGACAGCAGGTGGGATCCTTCGAGGCTCTCCCACAAGGTCTGTTTTCTCCTTGATGATTCTTCAGCTGCAGTGGGTCCATGGAGGCAGCTGGTTGAACTCCCCAAAGAGGCCTCCCGGGCTCCTCCATGGCCCAAAAGCAGAGAAGCACAAAAAGCAATCTCCTTAACTACTTCTCTATGGTTACCTGGGGACTCTCCTGGTCCCTGCATCTTTTCTTCTTCATCAAGTGCCCTCCCAGCAACCCAGCCATCCTCCTGAGCAGATCCTCTGCTGCCTTCTGTTGGCCTTCCTCTTACAAACATCACTGGTCTCAGGTCACAGCACCACTCGTTGATCTTGGCTGACCCTAAAGAGGATGCTCAGAGGGCTGAAGCACCTCTCCTACGAAAACAAGCTGGAAGAGTTGGGATTCTTCAGCCTGGAGAAGAGAAGGCTACAGGGAGATGTGGCTCAGGTTGCCCAGAGAATTGGTGGATGCCCCATCCCTGGAAGTGTCCAAGGCCAGGTTGGATGGGGCTTGGAACAGCCTGGGATAGTGGAAGGTGTGGCTGGAATGAGATGATGATATTTAAGGTCCCTTCTAACCCAAACTATTCCATGATTCTATGAATTCCTGCCAAGCAGGACATTAAAATGAAAAATAAACAACTAAACCCAGCAAACTTAACAAAGGTGAAAGAAAGGGCATGAAAGGGAGAGGATTTTGTGGGAAGAAATTGTCATCAGTCAATTTATTGATGATTCTTTGACTGACCCTCACTGAAAGGGTAGAAGACAAGCGTTGATAAACCCAGCTGTGAACAGCAGCCCTGGCACATCTTCCTGGATGTTTTTCTCCTAGGAATGTCCAGTATGCTCTTTCCCAGCATGTCCAGAACTGGAATTCTGGTTCAAACACCCCTTTAATCCAGGAAGTAGAGATGATTTAGTCCCAGTCCAAGGTTAATGGGCATCAAGACCAAACTGGTACCATCCAGAACTGCTGCCCTTGAGCACAACTGCCCAGAGAATTGGTAGATGCCCCATCCCTGGACGTGTTCAAAGCCAGGTTGAACAGGGCTTGGAGCAGCCTGGGGTAGTGGAAGATGTCCCTGCCCATGGCAGGGGTTTGGAAGGAGATATCTTGAAAGTACTCTCCAACCCAACCCACTCTGATTCTGTGATCCTCGTGGACTGGAACTGTTCGTGGAGATTGGAGTGTCTGGCAACAACACCAGGACAACTCTGCCTGTGAGTGTATTCACATCCCTGACTTTTGCCCTGGTTGCCTCACAGGGCACTAATTCTAAAGCCATGAAGCTCTGTGCACACTTGAGCTGCTTCCTTGCCCTCCTGAACTCTGGGCTGGGCACTTATGGAGATCTAATGGCCAACCTGAATCTGTCCTGGTCATCCCCATGGCACACGCCCTGCAGTGCCTTTCCTCCATACCCCTGATCAGAGTTGGTAGGAAAGGGATTCTGTTGGCAGTCTTGGTCATGAGTTTTGTCAAGTTATGGGAAGGGGATACCACAAGTAACCCTCGATTTCATCTGGCAGGCACTTGGGGTACAGACCTGCATATGAAGCGCACACAGATCCCTGGATAAAGCCTTCCGTGTGGGTGGGTTTAATCTGAGAGAGAAGATTAAACAGGGACACGTGGTGGGTGGAATCACTGTTCCCCTTGTCCTGCCCTGGCCTCCAGTAGATCCTGAAGCAGAATCTCAGGGTGGGTCATCTCCTGATCAGTTTTGGGCTCTCAACAAAAGCTGAGGAGCCAAAACCTGCATCTTGGTCCTTCAGACTTCAGATTCAGGAGAAGAACCAGAAGAAGAGTGTCAGCACCCCTGCTCCTAGCTGTTTCTCCTGCTTTCAGTGCCATACACTGAATTTTCATCACTTTTCTCTGGTTTGGGCACCCTCAACAGAAATATACCCGAACTCTTGTCCCCAAAACAAAAGAGTGGGGAAGTGTCAGCTTCCAAATCCCAAAATCCAAACTGGCACAGACCAGGACATCCCCCTCTTCATCCAGGCAAGGCGACAAAGCCAGAGACTTGCACCAGTAATTGCGTTCCTGCCTCAGGACACAGGGAAGGATCAGACTCCTCAAAGTGCCACAGAAACAGCGGGACAAAGCAGCCACGCTGCCAGGGCAGCCCAGTTTCTTCGGGGAGCTGGAGCTGCAGCTTTCACAGCCTCCAGGTCCCTTCTTTACAACTTCTAAATACCGGGCAGATCCCAAACCGGTAACTGTTTGTTTAATGACACGGACCACTCAAGACCTATTGAGAGCATTCAGCTTAATGAGGTGTGTGGCAATTATCGCTCTATTGAAACTCGAGCCAGGGAACACAAAGAAATATATTTAAACTCAACAGATCTGCAGTTCTGGTGTGCTAAAGGACGTCCTTTCCCAGCCTGGCTGTCTCACCGTGCTGAAGGATAAAATATGGGATTTCAGTATCAGATTGTTGTCTGCAAGAAGAGAGTGTGCCAAGAGGAGATTCAGCGGCTGGAGGTGACATTGGCAGAGCCACTCCAGGGACACACAGTTGCTGAGTCCTCCCCCGGATGCTTGTTGAGAATCCCAAACCAGTTTTCCAACCTATTTATCCCAAGCTTGCTCCAGTACCGTCCTGGGGAACGTGGGACTTGCAAGAGATAGAATCAACACCCATAGATGTTGTCAAAATTTCACTGATTGTAAGAATGGGAAGGTGTGGGAAAAGAGATGAAGTTACAGAGGTGTTGGTGATGCTCTGGAAGCATCATCGAAACTGCGGGAAAAACAAAAAAACTCTGCAACAACATTTTTAGTGTCAGAGAATCAAGGCATTACTTTATTCTGGCCAGGATGTTGCTCTGGCCAGGATGTGCAACAGAAATCATTTCATCCACACATTGCCCGGGTTGTGCAGAGAAAATCCTTCAGTTACACATGAATTTTAGTCGATATATCACATATTTTATACAGTCAAAACCCACTGAAATTTATTGGTTCAACGCTCATTGGTCCCAAGTAGCTCAGTTCTTAGTATTTGTGTTCCTATTGGATACTGATTTCTTTGCCTCCGATGCTAATTAGGCCTCCGATGCTAATCAGGTTCTCGTTCTTATCTCTCTTTTCCCAGACCAGGGGTCTCGGACCATGCCAGGTGTGACGTTTGGAGTTGATGTTCGTTAATGGTCCTTAAAGGTCTTTATCTTTTGTGTCTCTCCTGTGCTACCCCCAGTCTGCTGAGGTGTTCAGCTCCTCAGACCTCGCCCGGTGGAACAGTGCCCTGAAAAGAAACTTCAATTCCTTTCTGCCGAGGCAAAGGAAAACAAAATTGACTGAAGTTACATAAAAAAACTTTGAACTTTGTATCATTTCCAACAGAAGGTTGGAATGAACCCTAAAGACTGTCGTGTTCCAAACCTCTGCCATGGACAGGAGCACCTTCCTCTAGAGCAGGTTGCTCCAAGTCCCATCCATCCTCCTGGCCTTGAGCACTTCCAAGGATGGGGAGTCCACAGCTTCTCTGGGAAACAAGTGGATTTAGTGCTAAATAAGTGCATTTGGTGCTGAAAATGACACAGAGCCCTTCTCCCCTCCTGGATTTGCTGTCTGCTGGATCTCTCAGAGTAAACATCGTCTCTAAAACCTGGCTCTACCCAAAATCTTTTGCACCTGGGTAGAGGAAACCAGCTGTGAAAAGGGGGAAAAATCCCTTTAGAGGAAACCTGAATGAATCCCAGAGCGGTATCAGCCATGAGAGTTGGCATCCACCAGGTTGGAGCTCAATGCCAAGGAAATCCAGGGAGTTCAGGCACCTCAGAGGTGAATCAAACACCTAAAAAAATCTCTGCTGATCCAGTTCGTCTTATAGAAAATATTTTCAATTTTTCAGCCTGCTCCCATTACCTAAATACATCAGATATTCAGGGTGAGTGGTGAAAAGGGCCAGATATTTGGCATAGGTGGTGAAAATGGACAGGAATGCCTCTGTGAACCCTCAGCACCATCACCCTCATTTTCTGCAGTTATAGATGGAAAACTACTCTGTAGATGTGATGATTTTGACTCTGGCATTGGTGTTTCCCTGCACTTTAATTTCACCTTGTATTCCCATACAAAACATTATGAGATGACTGCTATGGAACCTGAATATAGGAGGGTGTTAAAAATATATTAAAAAAAAAAAAAAAAAAAAGCGACAGAGAAAAAAAAAAGGAAACGGAAAAACTGAGCCTTTCACCCGGCTGCCACTCATTAAATTACCCGTAAAAGTCCCCGTCGCAATAATGGGAGTAGCTGCCTGTGAAACTCCCTCGGCAACAGGATGTAAATTCCACCTTTAGTCTCCCTGCGACAGCGCATTGAGCCGGTAATTGCCGATGTTTCTGCATTGTGATCATGTCCACAAGCCGGTGGGTTCACAGTGGAACTGAACGCTTTGCTTGGCTCCTTTCTCTGCGCACCATCTCCGGACAGACACGCACGGGGATGGATTTAGTGCTGAAAGCAGCCGGGATGGACACGGGGAATTTCTGCCCCGTCTCTTCCCGGTGGAGCTGTGTGCTCACAGCGCTCCTGTGTTCATGCCTAATTCTCTCTGGGATCCCGTGATGGGATGGATGTGAGGGAATGCTTCCAACTGCACCAGGGGACGTGTGGGCTGGATATTAGGAAAGATTTCTTTGCTGAGAGGGTGGTCAAAAATCGGGACAGGCTTTTTAGAGAGATAGTCGATGTCCCATCCCTGCCAGTGCTTAAGAAGTATTTGGACAATGCCTTTAATTAAACTTTGGTCTGCTCTGAAGTGGTCAGGCAGTGGGACTAAATAATCATTGCAGATCCTTTCCAATGGAAAATATTCTATTCTATTCTATTCTATTCTATTCTATTCTATTCTATTCTATTCTATTCTATTCTATTCTATTCTATTCTATTCCATTCCATTCCATTCCATTCCATTCCATTCCATTCCACCATCTGCAAGCTCTTTGATGGTCACAGAGGAGAACAGTGGGGCAGGCAGGACTCATACAGGTCACAGGGATCTGAGTGTTTAAACTGAGCCAGAACCCCCCTGTTCCAGCCCCTAGGGAGGAGTTCCCCACATTTGCCTCATCCATGAACACCCTGTGACCACAGGCAAGAGGGACATTCCTGCCAGAAGCTGCTCAGGTGGGTCCAGTGGGGATTTGCTGCAGGTGACAGGGTGACCTCTTTGCCACATGCCTGGCTCTGTTCAACCTCCTCCTCCTCCAGCAACTGGGAAGGGGAATCAGGCTTTGCTGTCAGCTACTGAGATTTGGACTAAAGCTGGGGGGATGTCAGGTGAAATCTCCAATGATTTCAGCAGTTTACACAGGGGAATTTTACACACGAGGAGAAATTGGTGCTTCCTTGCCCCGTGTTTTGCTGTTGATCTCTCACCAGGTCCAACCTCTGCTCCCAGGGATGTCCAGATCAGAAACCAGGGACAAACACATTGTAGAAGCGAGGAGCTGGAATGCAGCACACCTTCCAGAGAGGCAGTGAAAATGCACTCACTTTGGGTTTTTTTTGCAAAAAAACCCCAAAAAACAAACCCAAATCTGGAGAGTCTTGTGCTCATGGCCAGAGAGGGAGGCTGAAGAACCAATCCCTTTGCTGTTTTGTTGGCAAATCCAAACCCGAGGCCAAACCAAAGCAAATCACTTTTGTCTGCAAGCTCAGCTGCTCAGGCCTGGGGGATTCTTGCTGGAGGAACAGAGTGTTTGTCATAAGGAGCTGAAGATGTCAAGGAGAGGTTTGAGATCTGTCCCTGGGCAATTACTCACAGCTCTCTATCAATCTCTGGAGCTTTCACGGCCACTAAAGCTCATCTCAAACATAGGAAATGACTTATCAGGTTATGTTTGCCCAGGGAGAGATTGGAGATTCCAGGGGAGGGGAGCTTGCCACCCAAGATGATTCCTGCAGCAGGGAGGGTAGGAATTGATTCATCTCCGTGCCTCTGGTTCCTCTTCCACATCATGGACCCCATTCAGGAGCCACCCAAACACAAATCCAGGCAGAAACTCAGCCCTGCTGAGGAGACCAAAGCATGTTTTGACCAAAGAGCTGCCCAAAAATGAAGTGAAACTTCCCAACAACAAGAGAGGTTTGGAGGGTGCATCCTGCAGTGAGAGAATTATGGAGTCCAGCCTACTTAGTGCAGCAGAGGTTAAGAAGGAACTTGTTCTTGGGCCTCTCCAAACACAGGTCAGATACTGAGATGTCTTAATCAAGGTTACAGAGGTGGAAAAGCATCTAAAAGTGGAAGATGAAACACCACAAACAAAGCAGAAGCAATGAGCATGTGTGAGGAAGAGTGATTTGATTTTGTTCAGAGCAATGGGGATGGCAAAAGAACGGAAAAATTTGGCAGGAAAGGCAGGAAAATTCCTAGCACTTCAGCCTAGCATTATTGTGTTGTACCAGTTATCCATTCCTTATAAAAACTCCCCAGCCCTGAAGCCACCTGATTTATTGAGAAGCAAATAATATATTTTGGGGACACTTTTTAGCCTTGATTTACAGTCAGCACCTACAAGGTGGGGGGGACATGAAGAGCAGAAGGACCAGAGAATGATGTTTGTCTCTTTGGGCCACCAAAACGTGGCAGCACTGCAGTGGCCTTCCAGGAACAGCTCACATGGAGACAAGACTAATTAGACATTCATTAAGTGCCTAACTCAGCACAGCACTTAAGCACACATTTAACCTTCTCTCATTACAGGGTCACATCATCATCCCTTTTAAAGCTCCAGCTCCCATTACAGAAGCCCACTGACATTCGGGAGGGTCACCAGCATTTCAGGAGGTTTTCCCTTCTTCAGTCTCTTGCTCTTGCACCCCACGCCTGTTCCAGGAATACCAATTTACATCCCAACAATGGGATTTATATCTAAACATGGGGACCTACCAACAAACCTCTGCCTTCTTCCAACATTTCCTGAGTCAGCCAAGGGAGATCTGATGATGGCCAAAAATAGTTCCCCTGTTGAATTGTCTTCTCCTGGAAAACAATCCCAGTTCAAGCCTTCCTGGAGCAGCAGCTGGAGGCAGCTGCTCAAGATTTCAAAGCTGATCACCAGGACAAGCTCCATGTGCAGGAAGACCAAAATATCTGAGGGATAACCCGAGGGATTCTTCTGCAACCCACCACTGCCTTCTGTACCCTCTGAAATATCTGTGTGGGACAGGGAGCACAGAGAGTCTCACTAAACCTGGGAAGCAAATTTGGAGCAGTTTCTCCTTCCCCCAGACACTGAAGAACAGATGCTGCAGATAAGACAGGGCCACTTTGCCAGAGTTTCTTCGTGAAGTCCCTTAATTAAATGATCATAAATTTCCCTGTGCACCTGAACCAGGAGTAAAACCACTGGCCATGAGTGCAAACAGATTGTCAGTTTTGTTTTCTTGAATGTCCCTGTAGTTCTGGGGCAACAGGATCCTCTTGGAGCAGAGCTTTTCACAGGGATCTCACCCACAGACCATGAGCCAAAGCACAGCTGTGTCCAAGGCAACATCTTGTGGTAGATTTGCACCCATCCATTCACTTCAGAAATACCCAAGGAATAAAAAGATGTTAGGAAAAGTCAGGTTTCATATCTCAGGATGGCATCTGGGTGTCTGGCAATTCAAAGGGTGGTTTGAGTTGGAAGAGACCTCGAAGATCATCTCATTCCAACCCCCTGCCATGGAATTCCAAATTCCTTCCTGTGCCTTTAAAGTCATCAAAGTGGATTAGTACAACTCACACATCCCCACTTGTTCCAAGATGAAAGTGTTAAGACAGGCCCAGAAACAACAAATGACTCAGAAAGCAGCAGGGAGGGGAAAATAGCGATGATGATAATAATAATTAAAAAAAAAAAATCAAAAAAGCTTGTTGGAAAAAAACCCCGCTACAAATACAATCAGAACAGCAATGAGTGCAATTACCAGCATCAGCATTTGGAAATCAGGAACCCTATCAAAATATTCCACCCACAAAGTGCTGTTAAGGGATTGCTGACTCCCTGTCCAAATTGGATCTCGCCTCCATCTTCCTGATCAAGCCTTTGCATAAATCAAAACAGACACAGTGACAGACAGAGCAGCACATGGAGAGCCCGGGCACCCTGCAAGCATCGTTGCTGTGTGGAGGGCATCCCACCAGCGAAGATGATAATTCCTTGTCTTCAGTATGAAGCAGATGTGAGCAGCCAGCAGAAAAATTACCTCCACTCTACAAATATTTGACACCCAAGAAGGATTTTGTTTCAGCCACCCTTGAGCTTCTTTCATATTTGCTTTGTGGGAACATTCGGGCACTCGAGCTGGACTAGGAGAGATCCCTACAAAAGCCAATATTAAGCCTGAATGCTTCAGGATTTGCTGAAAATCTTATTTCAAATTTCACCTTTGGTTGCAGTGAAAAAGGTCACACTGCTTGGGTGGAATTCATAAATCACCCAATCAGCAAATTCCAGGCATGACACATGACTGAACTCCTCACGAGCTGTTCACACAGGAGTAAAGGGCATTGCAAAGAAACCAACCAAACAAACAAAAACCAAACCCAAATCAGGAGAGTCTTGTGCTCATGGCCAGAGAGGGAGGCACAGCTGAAGAACTAATTTGCAGGATTTATGACTCGGCTGTGCCTTCATGTATTGATTCACAGATCAGCAAGGAACTGTGCTCCCCCAAATCTCCCCCAAAATACACTGACGAAAGCACGAGTACCTGATCATATCCTAATCTCTCAGCTAATGCCAGGCTGCAGGAAAATCACTCTGCACAGCCTGGATCTGTGCCTGCTCACCTCCTTCCTACTGCAAGCAAATCTGGCCTCTTCCCCTCAACCCTGAGAAATTCCACCCTCAGTAGAGGTGGAAAAGTCAGGAAGGATCCCCAGATTCCTGACCCAGACAGACATCAGCTTTCTGCTGGTGGCAGAGGACATCACCTGAAGAAGATGAGACCTTGGGGTGAGGGTCAGGTGAGGGTCTGAGACTCCCTGAATTGGAAGCTCTGTTCCCTGCCACCTGGATTCCTATTTAGCATCACGCCCCTGCTTTACATAACCTGCAGGCTGGCAGGTGGGGTGGGAGCTGAGAATAAACACCCCAGAGCAGACCTGACACAGGCAGTGAGAAAAAAGCTTCACTTTTCGACCCCCCCAAGCCCCTCCTGTCTGCTTTGCATGGCCCTGTCAGGTCCCTGGAAGGAGGACTTCCCTCCCCAGACCAAGATCAAACTTCAGGATCATCCCACCTTGACTCACAGAGCTCTTTGTCATGTCTTGGCCACTTCCCCTGTCCCTTCCCAGCCCACACCACACTCAAGACCTCAATCAAAACCCAGTGAAATATCTGAGGAATGAGCCCCAGCAAAGGCACCAAATAACCCCCTGGAAGCAGCGTGGTCAGTTTTCTTCCTGAAAGCCTCCAGAAGGCAAACGAAGCTGACAACAAAACGAACGTGCCTTCTGTTGCCACCCCCGTGAAACAGAACCAGGAATTAAGTTTTCCCTAGGAATTAAAGTGGTTGATAGGGCTGCTGGGAGTAACTTCGATCCTGCCTTTTCTAGGACATCTGTAATTATGTTGGAAAACTTCTCGCCCTCAGGTAAGAAGCTCCCCCTCAGCAACTCAGAGGCTGCGGGAGTAAAACAAGCCACGAACGAGCCCCGAGAATGAATGAAACAACTTGAGGAGTATTTAGGGGCAGCTGATTTTCAATTCCAGTCACAGGCTCATAAAGAGCCTCGGAGGGTTCCCTGACCTGCCTGTCGATTGGGAAATGAGGTTTCCATGCCAGGCATCCACAGATACAGACACAGAGGTGACAGGGACAGCGTGAGACCCGTGAGAGGAGAGCCCAACCAGCCCCCTCCTCCCCAACACCCCCCGGCTGCCCTCCACTCACCCAGGAACTCTGCTCCATTGCTGTCCTTGGGGCTGCTCACGCAGTTCTCCAGGTAAATCCCATCCTTGTAGCAATCTTCCTTCTTCCTGGTGAACCCCAGGATCTCGCTGGCCTGATCCAGGACCTCCCCTCCCGAGCAGGAGCACGGGGTCTGCATGATGCCACACGGGTGGGAGCTGCTGCTGATGGCCAGGCAGGCATCCAGCCACTTGCAGAGCATCTGGCAGGCGGCTTTGCTGGGGTTCCTGTTGCCCACCACCAGATATTCCACCGAGAAGTCCCTCTCCTGAGCCTTGGTGGGCTTCCACCGCATGGGCCAGGTGTCCACGCCCGGCGGGGCCGTCTGCTTCATCTGCAGGAATTGTTTGTTGGACTGGAGGAAGGCAAAGCGGGTGGAGCCATCGCAGAGCTTCAGCACGTCGTCGAAGCTCTCCATGCCCAGGTAGGTGCGGGTGGACTCCAGGAAGGAGTCGAACTGGTAGGTGCGGATGTGCTGGTGGTCACATACGCCGGAGGGCTTGAGGATCTTCATGTACAAAGTGTACCTGCGAGGGTCGGGGTTCTGGATAATCCAGGAGCAGAGAGAGGAGTTCAACGGGAAGACGGCGAAGGAGGAGAAATACCCAAAGAATTTCCCTTGGACCAAAGTGGTGCAGGGAGTTTGTGCCAGGTCCAGAGCCACCACGGTCCACACAAAGTAGAGTGGCGATACCAAAAGCAGGTTCAGGGCGGATCCAATGCTCCTCATCCTAGGTCTCTGGTCCTCTGGAACTCAAAGTAAATGTCAAGCAGGTGCCAGATCCTGGACATAACAGGGACCAGCTTAGAGGAAAAGCAGAGTTTAAGAGGCTCTGGATCCGAAATCAAGCCGATCCTCCCATGTCTGGATTTGAGCTCCCTCCTGTGGCCATAAACAACACCTGGAAAAAACCAGGGAAGGGAAGGAAAGGAGGAGGGGAGAGAAAGAGAAGAGATTTGGGATTTGGGGTTTTTGGCGGTGTTTTGTTGTCGGTGTTTTTATTAACCCTTGACAAGGATGAGAACCCACACAGCACCCCAGCCCCAGCACTTTTCACAGGGGGAAGATGCAGCCCCACATCACCATCCCCACATCACCATCCCCATGCTTGGTTTGGGGCTGTCCCCATCCCTGGGGTGTCTTAACCCTCAGGAGGGGCTCAGCTGTGATTGACCTGGGGGTGAACACGGCTGTGACCTGCTGTCCTTCCCAGTGCCCTCTGCCCGTGCAAACCCCTCTGCTGAGCCAGCAGAGCCTTGGCTGTGAATTTTAATCATCTCCCCAAAGACAACAGGATTGATCTCTGGGTTAGGGAGTCTCCAGCTCTCGCCATCCCAAGAGAGCCAGGATGCTGGTTCAACTCAGATTTCAGGCTGCACCTGGGGAGGGTGTGCTGGAGGTCAGCATGGCCAGCTGGACTCTGCCTCCTCTCTTCCCTCTGCCAGCAGTTGTTTTTTAGCTCCTCTATGTCTCTCCTTTTCTCTCTCCCTTCCACTAAAGCAGTGCAGGGAAGGGAGCTGTTATTCAGGAGCCCAGCGCTGGTGTAACCCTGAGGCCAGGCACGATAATGGATGGAGCAATACACCCAGCACAGGAGCAAAAAAGGGCCAAAGAGGCAGATTTGATGTCTTCCCACCATAGGCAGCCACCCTTCCTTGCAGCCCTGAGTGCAGGACTCCCCAAAGCCTGTGGTGCCTTAGCCAGGCTTAGAGCATCTGCAGAGAGTGAGGGCCCTCTGTGCCAGTCCCAGGGCCTCCTTCAGCCCCCAGAACCCTTCATCTGAAGTAGAATTCACCCTGCAATGCCCTAAGGATGCATGCCCTGCAACCCTCTGTGGCACAGATTCCTCCTTTAGCCCAGAGCCCTGTTCCCCTCCTTGCCAAACAGGCTCCTCTGCAAATCTCCCTCTTTCTTACCCCAACAAAAGGCTCTCCTGTGTCCCCTTCCCTGCATCTCCTCTCTTTCCAGGAGAGAAGAGAGAAGGGGATCAGTAGCAGCACTTTCTTCATCGTGCCCCAGCAGCATCCCCCGCCAGGTCTGGGGACGGGCTCTGATCGCAGCTGCAGGAGCAGCAGACTCTCGGGGCTTAGGGCAGGGTTTCTCCACTGCTGATCACACAGCCATGGTGCCTTTTCCTTCCCTCCTTCCCAGCTTTTTTCCCTTCCTCCCCTCTCAGCTCACCCAAAGGCAGAGAAAATCAAGAGTTTCTCCTTGGGTGAGGCTTGCCCTGACCCTGCAGCAGTCGCTGCCTCCAAAACAGAGGCTGCCGCCCCATTTCCAAAGGACAACGGGAAACCTGGGAGGAAGATTTCCCCCTATACAGTCAGAAAACTGCCTTGATGATTTCGGGAGACTTCGCAGTTCACAGAGAAAAGCAAGTGCTCAAGGCCTCTGCATTGAAATGCAAACAGCCCAATTCCTGAGGCGCAAACACTGCCCTGGGCTGCACCCCACAAATAGTTCAGATCACCTCGGATGTGTTTGCCCACAATCAGGGTGGCACTGCCAGGAAGGAATTAGGGTCTATGGAGAGGGGCATCTGCATCCAGGGAGGAGGGAAAACACATCTGCATTGCACCTCCAGCCCCAGTGTCCCCACTGCTGTCCCCCCCACCGCCACCTCCCAGCCCATGCCAGGCTCTGCCTTCCCAGACTGCAAACAGAGGGAGCTTCCACCACAGCCCTGCAAACTGCCGGCAAATCCACAGCTCAGGCAGCCAAACCCAGCCCCAGGAGAGACTGAAAAATAAGAGATGAGAAGCCCACAGACCGTTCTGTGCATCTGGCTAAATGCACCTCCACAGCCACTCAGTTCCTCTCCCTGCTCTGTATCAAAGACTTGTCTCTGCTTCTCCCTTCTCCTGCCATAACCTTTTCTTTTGGGCAGGAAAGGGTTAGGGAACTCGAAACTCAGACCTGCTATTTCATCCCAGCTTCAGATCACTGCAGCCCCTGCCAGCAGGTTCCTGAGTGTGTGTTAGACCTGACACTAATCAGCATGGAGTCCAAATGCATTTGGACTTAAATTTTTTACAAGTCAGATCCCCACTGCTGGCTGGTTTGCAGTCTACAAAGCTTGACAGTGCAAATCTCCCCTTGCCAGGCTCCTGCCTGCCTCCAGGGCCAGAATTCAGGAGTGAAAAGGGGATGCAAACCTGCTCTTGCTTGCAAAAAAAAAGAACAGACATCTACCCAAAAACATATAAATTTCCTGATTAGTGGGAGTGGTTGTCTAAATAGGACAGTGAGTGCTCTGAATATCATATTTGGGGGCTGAAAGGCTCCTGCTTTAGCTGAGACTCTGAAAGGGGACACTGGCTCTCTTAGGGCACTGCTGGAACAGTTCATTCTGTTTGCAAATCCAAAGTCTACCTGACCTTCACCCTGATGATCCAGCCAGGGATCACAGAATGATGGAATATATTGAGTTAGAAGGGACCCACAGGGATCACAGAATCACAGAGTGGGTTGGCTTGGAAGGGACCTTAAAGATCATTTTGTCCAAACCCCTGACATGGGCAGGGACGCTTCCCACTATCCCCGGTTGCTCCAAGCCCCATCCAACCTGGCCTTGAACTCTTCCAGGGATGGGGAATCCGGAATCTCTCTGGACAACCTGTGCCAGGACCTCCCCACCCTCTGAGTAAAGAATTTCTTCCCGATACCCAATCTAAACCTGCCCTCTGCCAGTGGGAAGCCAGTCCCCCTTGTCCTGTCACTCCATGCTCTTGTAAATAGTATCTCCATCTTTCTTGTCATCTTAACCTCTGGTCCAGACCAGAAACCTGCCTTTCCTGGTTGGAAGCAGGAGCCAGCAGTGCCTCCATAGCAACCAGATGATGAGGAGACAGGGTTTGTTTTGAAATCCAGTTCCTAATGGTGACTTCAGCGCCTGGGATCCAGCCCAGGCCTCCTGCTCTCCACAAACTCAATTTTTCTCACGCTGACCACAGACCTGCTTCTGTCTGAGCACAAAACAAATCCCCCCTCACTGCCCCTGTCGGGGAAAAGCACCGTAAAAGCCAAAAAACTTTAACCAGACCTGTTATGGTTGTCAGGCTTCACAATTGATTTCCCCTCAGTGCAGTCCCATCTGGAAGGTTTCACCATAAGGAGCATAAACATTTTAATTTTTCTCTTTCAACTAATCCCTGCTGAAGCTGAAATCTTTACTCAGAGCAGGAGTGGATGGGGAAAACCCCACACCTGGATATTTGGCTCGACAAGTGTCGGACCTGACAGGGAGGGAAGATGCAACAGGCACCAGAGTGGCTTCTGGAGCTCAGCAGAGAAGATCCATCTCCTACACTTCCACCCCCAAAAAATCCCAAGGCGGACATATAACCAGAGGCTACAGCCTGCAGCTGGGGATGTTATTGAAGGAGTGAAAAACCAGATTATTGCAGTGTTGGAGGTCACATTCATACAGCACACAGTCACATTTGCCCACATTCCCATGATTTTTGCCACAGTTGGTGTCTGTGTAGCCTGGCTGTTTCTGGAGTTTGGAGTCATGGAAGACATCCCTGCCTGGTCCCATCCTTTGGCTCCAACTTGGAGCACACAGAATCCCCCCTGCCCTTTCCTTCTACCTCTGCCTGGGCGATGGGTCTGGCAGAGCAAAGCCTGGGGACAGCTGGTGATGTTGGAGCACCTTGGGCTTATTTCTCAAGGACAATCCAAAGGATAAAAATATTGTTGCCTCTGTGTGTGTGTGTGTGTCCCTGGCAAAAAAATGGTTTTTCATCCCAAGAAACTCACAGAAAGACACTGAAAAGTTTGGTCTGAATGCTTCTTCTGCCTTGGTCACCTTGTGCAGGTGTCAGAGGTGACAAGGAAGGGGATTGTGAAGAGCTGTGAGCCACCAGCGAGGCTCCTGCACCCTCACACAACTTGGAACAGCCCTGGTGATTTTTTCTACCTCCTTGCTGAGCGTTTGCCATCCCACTCTGGCACTCACAGTGAACCTGGGACACACCTTCACAGCTCAGATCAAAACCAGGCAAGGACTAAATCACAGGTTACACCTGGGCTGTCCAGGAGCTTTAGGCATCCAGTTTGCACTGGTCCCAGTGAATTTTGGAGCCCAAGGGGTTTGGGCATCCAGTTTGCACTGGTCCCAGTGAATTCTGGAACCTGCAAGCCACAGAATCATGGAATCAGTGAGGCTGGAAAAGATCTTCAAGGTCACCAAGTTCAAGCTTTGACCACACATCACCATGGTGGGTGCTGTCTTGCTGTAGGAATGATCCAGATCTGAGCCTGGATTTTGCCACCACTCTCGTTGCTCCTGCTGGATTTCTGCACAAATTTCCGCCCACCCACAGCCATCCTGGGGAGTCAGGCAGTGTGGGATGTGTGAGCAGGGCTCAGGGCATCCCTGATTTTACCCACAACTGCCTTCACCCTCTGCCTGAACAGCCCCGATTCACCCTACCCCATCAAGACCTCCCAGGTGGACACCTCCAAACTGGCATGTGCAGCTCTGTGCCCAGCCCAGGGATCCCAGCTCTGTGCCCAGCCCAGGGATCCCAGCTCTGCCTGGGCAGGAGGAGCCTGTGGGATGCTGGCAGTGCTGCTGTGCCCTGCTTCCCAAAGCCCCTGCATGGCACAGTCCTCCCACGAGGGAAGGGTGACAGGCTGGTGGAGCAGCCACCACCTTCCCTGGCTGTGCTGGTGGCGCTCCCGGAGCAGCAGCCTGGATGTGGCCAATGGAGGGCACTCTTAGACACGCACACAAACACACACTCACACACAAACACTCCGGGGAGAAAAAAAAAGAAACAAAAAAAGAAAAAAAAAAGGGAATAAAAAAATCCAGGCGACTGCAGAAAGGGCATCCTTGCCCACTGCTGCCTGTTGGACCATTCCCAACACCCTCTCCCTGATCTGCTCCCACTGGTCCAGCGGTTCCAGCTGCCCTCGCTCTGCCCACTGGCTCCAGATGTGCCACTGTCCGAGATTTACTTCCCTCTGCTTTTCCTTCTCCTGACCTTGGTGCATGGCTGACATCCCAGCAGGCTGAAAACCGCTCTCATCAAGTGAATCCTCCTTTCCTGGGGCTTCCCATTTCCCTCTAGGAAGGTCCCCAGATATTACATTAAATATCCCTTTTGCCCGAGGCAGAAAAATGCCTGGCCCTGAAAAGCTCATCCCTTGCCACTCCAAGGAAACACAGGGAAGGAGTTTGTTCTGTCCTTATTCACAAGGAACTGTTAGCAGGAAAAGAAAAACAAAAAAAAAAAGAAAAGAAAAGAAAAAAGCTGCAACAGCTTGGAAATTTTTTGTGAGAGAGCAAAGCAGAGTGGAAATGCCTGGAAAAACACGGTGGCATCTGTGAGCTGACAGCATGGAGAGGAGTCAAGAAGGGCTCAGACCTGGGTGTTGTTCGGCTGCAGTGGGTCTGCTGGGCTGCAGGGAGAGGAGTTTATCCTGGAAGGCACCCAGGGAGCTTGGACAGGTCCTGGAGCAGCTCCTCTTCCATAAAATCAGTGCTCAAAATTAGGGTTTTTCCTCAGTATTATTTTAATGGTCCGTTTTCCATCCCTGAAAGTGTTCAAGTCCATGTCAGAGGGCTTTGAGCAAGGGAAAGGTGTCCCTGCCCATAGCAGAGGGGGTGGAATTAGTTGATATTTAAGGTCCCTTACAACCCAAACAACTCCATGGTTTTCCAAACACAGATTCCTGCATGGATCCCTCTCATCCTGGAATATTTGCTCCGTCACTGCAGAGACTGATGTGCTGCTACCCCCTGCCTCTCTCTGAGTCTCCTGAGTGCAGAGAAAGCCAAAATCTCACCTGTCTGCTGTGCTAATAAATCCTATATTTACACACACCAGCATCCTTCATCCCAAATTTCTCCCAGCTCCAAGGGGAAAATGCACCCACCTTAGGGATAGACCCCAGCAGGTATGAAACAGCCTGCAGGACCAGCATTAACAGGGTGGGAAATGTTTGATTCTGTGATGGGAGTTGGCTTGTGGGGCAGGATCCCGATCCTATTTCAACTTTCAAAGGCTGGAAGAAGGGCTTTGGGGAAGGGGAGGGCTGGGAAATGGGAAATATCTGGAAATGGATCATCCTGGGGTTCCCCAAGGGGCTTCCACCCACAGTGAGGAGACTCCAAAGCCCCTGAGCTTTGGTTGAACCCTCGCACCTGTGATCTCCTTCAGCACTGGCCAGATGGGGAGACACAATCAGGGGGAGCCAGAGGCCAGATTTGAATCCCAGCTCCAGGATTTGTGCTGTCACTGAAGCATCTCTGCCAATTCATGCTTCAGCTTTCCCACCTGAAAAGATGGATGTGAGAGGCATCCTCTGCTTTCCTTTAGCGCTCCATGATCTGAAGAATTCCAGCCGAGTGCTGGAGATGATGATTCATTTCCAACCAGTCAGGATTTCACCCCAGAAAGAGATTAATTTAAAGACTAAGCATTGCCTCATCTCAATCCACATTTATTTCTGTCCTCAACTTTCCTCTACATGGGTGCAAATCCTTTGGCCTGTTGGGAGCCCTGGCTGGACCTGGAGTTTCTCAAGGACTTTATAGGGGTGGCTTTGATGTCCCTGCACAGCAAAGTCAAGGAGCATGTGGGGATTCTTGGCAGAAGGTTATTGCTGGAGGTCATAATGTTACCCTGCCTCAGTTTACCTCAGTTTAAGAAAAGCAGATTTAAATCCCAGTTTGAATGGGATTACAGCAAGCCTGCTGTGAGTTCCTAGGCATTTCCCCACTCCCAGGGGAACACATAACCCCTCTGATGCTGGTAAGATCTGCCTTTCCTCCATGCCAACATCACCCATGACCCCTGACTGGCCCCAATCCCACCCATCCCCATCCCCACCAACAAGTACCATGGATTCTACACCAGCAAATCCTAGAAAAATCCCATTTTCCCTGCTGCCTTGCTCCTGACTGACAGTGCTCACAGCCAACCCTTTGGGGTCTTTTTCCCTACGTTACCACCCTGCTCCTGGTTGTGAGGGTTACACAAGAGGGCCTCTGAGGGCAAGGTCAACCTAACCAGTGAACAGGAACACTTCCATCGTTGCTCATTTGAGCTGGGAACCGGGATGGGATTGATTGGGAATCCAGCTGGAGGTTAAAAGCACTGGCATTAGCTGGGGAGATAAGTGGAAGCCTCCTGGGGACAGGGGGTGTTTAGGGAGGGGCTGTGTGTGCATGGTGAGGCTCAGGCTTGCACGGGGACATGTGCAGAGCGATGTTTGGCAAAGCTGAAACTGGGCTTTGGGATTTATGGGGTGCATGTCCTGACACTGATCATTTCTGCATCCCACATAAATCACATCCCCAGGCTCATCCTCTGGTCCCTGAGGACGACAGCCTGGACACAGCTCCTGTTCCTGCCTATTCCCAAAACAGAACAGCCTTCCACAGGGTTTAATGTTTAATGTTCTCTCCTGAGCTGTGCCCAGGCATGGTCTGGGGTGGGGGTTGTTGGCTGGGGTAAAAACATCACCAGGAAGTGTCCTGAGATGTGTAGGCAGTGATGGGAAAATGTTTCAGGCCATAATTTAGGAAAAAATTCTTCCCTGTGAGGGTGGGGAAGCCCTGGCACAGGTTGCCCAGAGAAGCTGTGGCTGCCCCATTCCTAGAAATGTCCAAGGCCAGGTTGGATGGAGCTTGGAGCAACCTGGGATAGTGGAAGGTGTCCCTGCCCATGGCAGGAGGTTGGAACTGGATGATCTTGAAGGTCCCTTCCAACCCAAACCATTTAATGTTTTGATGATTCCAGATCCTGGCTCTCTGGAGTCACTACTGCAGAGATGGCTACAGAGGATAAAGGAAAAGGAGGTGCCTTGGCCAAGAAACTCGGATCTCAGCTCCTGTCCCATCTGTCCACACACCTGGGCTGGAATAACAGCTGGGTTTGGCACTTTTTGTGCCCCGTGGCACCTCGGAGCTGGGCTGCCCAAGGGAAACCAAAGGAGATGAAGACCCAAACAGCTGACTGTGCAACCAGCTCTGGGCTAGAATCTGCATGAGCTCAAATCCTCCCTGGTGCTTCTCCCAGAAAGGAGATTTCCACTTTGCTGCTCTCCAGCTCGTACCTGGCTGGGGATGATCAGCAGCAGGAGATGACCAGGAGCCTTTGACCAGCCCCAGTGTAGGGAAAAATTAATGTGGGTTCTTCTTCTGATTCATTCTATGGCTTTGAATGATTGTGCCTCAGTTTCCCCCCACCAGACAAACAATGTTTACACTCCCCCAGTGATGGGGATAAATTTTCTAAGCAGCAGCTGGGAAAAGATGGAAAGACTGCATCAGAGTCCAATTTTACATCAATCCTGAAGGTGCACCATGCTGTTTTTGAATGCTGCTGCCTCAGCAAAGATAAAACTGGATTGGGAACATTTCCCCTTCTGACGACAGGAATTCAGCTTGTAATTTTAGGCATTCAGTTTCCAATGCCCAGTGAGGACGTCATTAGATTGCACACAGAAGGACCATAAGATCCTCTTGTTCAGATTTGCAATTTTCCAGCAAGAGGAGGATGGAGATTCAGGCTGTGGCTACAGAAGACACCTAAAATACAGGTCCTTTTCGTAAAACCAGAACTGTGGCCATCCCTGGCCTTACTTTCACTGTCCATAGAGTGAGGACCACAAAAGAACTTGAATTCCAGGACTGCTTGAGGTACGGGAGAGATTCCATCTGCTTCCACAAGGTCTGAAATGAGGGGCTTTGGAGCCTCTGATACCACACTAAAAGTGGGCAAATAGGAACTTCCCAGTGTCATGGAGATGGCAGAAATACCTGAGCTTGAGCTAGGTGCTGAACCTTTCTACCAAGTTGAGCACAGCCCCTGAAGGTGGAGAGAAAGAGGGACAAAGCAAATCCCTTTTAAAACCTCCAAGTTTCCATGGTTTTGGACCCAGCCATGACCTTGAAGCACCAGAAGTCTGCAACCCACACTTACAAAGCATGAGAATGATAAATAAGTGCATTTCTGCAGCACCCCAAGGTCCTTGAGGGACATAGGGAGCAGCAGTGAATTAAGGCTCGTGTGACGCAGGGAGCCATCCTCGCTGACCCCAAAGCCTGAGCACAACCTAAAGGAAGTAGTTTTTCACACGGCTCATAATTCAATCGGGGACCTCATTGCCACAGGATGCTGTGGAGGAGGCTAAAGGCATAAAAGGGTGACAAAATGGATTAGGGAATCTGCAGAGGAGAGGCCAATCCATTGCTGTCGAGCACGATGGTCTGGGTGCAACTGCCAGTCTTGGTGTGGCTCTGTCTTTGCTTTTCCTTCAGCCTTTCATGGGCCATCCAGATGGATTTAGGTGGCCCTAGGTTGGTGCAATCCCCAATATCAATGCAGGGGGATGATGGATGAAGAGTAGCCCCGAGTAAGAGGATTGTGGGATCCTGGTGGATGAGAGGTTGGACATGAGCTGGCAATGTGAGATTGCAGCCCAGAAAACCAACCAGATCTTGGGATGCCTCGAAAGAAGAGTGGCCAGCAAGCTGAGCAAGGTGATTCTGCCCCTCTGGTGAGACCCCAGTGCTGGATCACTCAGCACAAGGAAGATGTGGACCTGTTGGAGTGGATGCAGATCTAGAAAATGATCTGAGGGCTGGAGCCCCTCAGCTGTGCAGTCAGGCTGGGAGAGCTGGGGTTGCTCAGCCTGGAGAAGAGGAGGCTCCAGGCAGACCTCACTGCAGCCTCTCAATATATCCAGAAGCCTTGTGAAAAAGAGAGAGAGGCTTCCTGTCAAGACATGTGGAGATGGGACAGGAGATGATGGTTTTAAACTGAAGGAGGGGCAGGTACACATTGGATATGAGGAAAGCATTTTTTTTATGAGGGTGGGGAGGCCCTGGCACAGGTTTTTCAGAGAAGCTGTGGCTGTCCCATCCCTGGAAGTGTTCAAGGCCAGGTTGGATGGGGCTTGGAGCAACCTGGTCTTGTGGAAATTGTCCCCTGCCCATGGCAGAAGTTTTGGAGCCAGATGACCTTCAGGGTCCCTTTCAAGCCAAGCCCCACTATGCTGCTGCCCATGGAAACAGGGAAGTGGAGTAGATGATCTTTAAATATCCCTTCCAAACCAGCCTGCCCTATGATTCCATAATTCTATGATTCCATGTCCCTTATTCCTTCCCCAAATAACCAGTTTTGATTTACCACAGAAAGGTGCAGGGATATTACATTAAGCCACAAAAGTTACATCCACACTGCCAAACCATCTATGGAGCCTGAAACTAAAAGCAGCATCACAAGTCACATCCATGTTGTTAAAACTCCCTACCAAAATGGGTTGGCCTCATCCATCCTCTCTCTTCACTCTGTGGGAAAGCAGCCCTTGGGATGGGTGGTGATCTGCCCTGACCTAAATTCTTCTGGAGTGTCATGCTCTACCCCACACAGGGCTGTGTGCCTGAGATAACCATGCTGGACAGCAAAGGATCCTGCCTGCTCTGCTCCCTGGAGAGTCCCCTTTTCCTCGCAGCCTCCTCAGGGCAGGAACTGCCTTCTAGGCTCCCCCGAAACAAATCCTGGGATGCTGGGATGCAGAGAGGTTGGCAGAGGGAGGCAATCACAGCACAGGCGTTAACGAGCTGGATTATTCCTCGCATCTCATCCATCAGTCTCATGACAAGCAGTTCAGGATCTGCATAAACGAGATAGATGTACTCTGTTCCCCTTTCCAGCCCTCTCCCCTTGAGCAATGTGACGTGGGAGAGGAGATTACAGGTGAGGGGCAGGCAGGGAGGTTATTGTGGGGCAAAGTTCTTCCTCTCTTCTCACTTTCTTTGGCTTTGTTCAATCACAGGAGATGATGGGGGATGTTATGGAGTGATTTGTGCAGCACTGAGGATGTGCCAGCTCGGGGCTGGGGTTAGTGAGCTGTCTGTGCGCAGCCTCGATGAAGATGAAGGGCTGGAGGAGGACGGTTTATGTTTATTCTGAGAAGGGCTTGGGTGATGTTTCATCACAGGGTTGACAGCAGAATCTGGGATTTTTACATGCTCCTTTATTTCTATGAGTGTTTACTTCTGGCTCGGTGGACAGGAAGACAGGACTGACGAGCTGGAGGGCAGCTGGAGGTCTGCAGATGAGAGGGCTTAAACTGAGGTTACTACACAAGACCTGAGACCTTGGAGGGGAATTCAGCTACAAAGATGTGCTGGCAGTTCTTCTCGCCCCATTTCCTCCAGAGAAATATTTTGAGGCTCTTCCTCCTGCTTCCAGGCCAGCAGTGTTTAGGGAAATGTCAGCCCCAGGTGTTCCTGGGCAGTCCTGCAATGACAAACCCACCAGTGCAGTGCAGCAACCTGCCTCAATAAGCCAGGAAACATAGGAATGATGAGCAGTCCCTCTAGGAAGATGCCAGGAGGTGAGGATTGGTGCCTTTTTTTCCCCAGAGGGTAGACTGACCCAGCACAGTGGGGTGCAGTGGAAGCCCCCAGTCTCCCAGGACAATTCCTGGAGGGGCAGAGGCATCTCCACAGAGAGTGCCAGGCTGGAATCCAGCACAGGTTGGTTGGGAACGAAAGCCCCCACCTCGTGCCAGACACAAAGAGCAGATGGCCCTCCTTGAGTTCCTGAAGAACGGGAATCCACCTGTCAAATCAATGCTAATTTGCCCTTTTGCTGTCTGTCTCCACAGGCTCTGTCTCTGCTGCTGAAGGATTCAGAGCAGGGGCTGTTCCTTGGCTCTGGGACCAGGCATGACACAGCTTGTGGACACACCCCAGCCCTCCTTCCCTCTGACAGGGGCTGGCCTCGTCCCACAGACCTGCAGGAGAGAGTCCCTTGGCTCAGCCATCTGCCACGCTGTGTCCTGGCACCGTCTTGGGCCAAAGCTCCACCAGGGAGCATGGAAATAATTAAACGGTCTGGATGATCACGAGACCATTCTCGTGCCTGCCTGCAATCCCTCGTTTATTTATGGGGCCTCAGAAGGAGTGCATGGATCTAAACAGCAAAAAGGGATGTTCTCTCAGGTGTCACTGGAGGAACTGAGGGGTGGGGGAGGTCAGAAAATCATAAAATCGTGGAATGGTTTGGGTTGGAAGGGGCCTTAAAGATCATCCAGTCCCCAACCCCTGCCATTGGTCCAACCTTCCACCAGACCAGGTTAATCAGATCCCCATTGAGCCTGGTCTGGAATTCCTACAGGAATGGGGAGTCCACAACCTCCCTGGGCAGCCCCAGCTCTCTGACCTCCCTCTGGGGAGCAAATCCAGGTATCACCTGTGTGGGATCAGGTGGACTTCTGCTCAGGTTGGAGCCACATAAATGGGGGAACTCTTTCCTGCCTTACCCTTCTGTGCACATGATTATCAACTTTTGAGTAGACTGTGAGCCCTGCCCTCAACACTCAGCATTCCTGGCCCAAAGAGCCAGGTGAGGAAAAGCATTAATCCAGGGGTTTTTTTTTGTTTGTTTGTGGGTTTTTTTTTTTTTTTCCTTCTGTCAGGACTGCCCTTTGGGAACTCACAAAAAGCCAGTAAATGTAGGTAGGGCAGGTAGATCCTGGTCAGGCAAGCAGGACCATAAAGTTTGCTGCCAGTGCTTTTCATGAGAACTGGATCCGTGCTTTTTCCCTCTCCCTCTCCCTCCTTCCCTCCTTCTCCTTTTGCCTTTGCAAAGTGCGACAGCGTGGGGATGAATTGCCTGATTGTGTGTTCCTCTTTCCCCCACCACGCTGCTCCAACAGCAGGGCTGGGGGATGGAAAAGGAGCCCAGCTGCTTCTTGTGGGCTGTTCTCTCTCCACCCACCAAGCACTTTAAATCAGACACAAATTAACACCAACTCCTGGCATCCTTTATTAGCTGGATTGGCTCAGCCTTAGTTTGCTTTGCTTCTGTCTTCTATTTTAATATTTTGTATTTTTGTCCCCCCTAGTCCCACCTTCCTGAAGTGCGCACCTAACAAGAACAGCAATACACTGGAGAGCAGGGATGGCCCTTCAGCTGCTACAGGTACTGCTGATATCTGGTCTCTTGAGCTTTAAACCACACACTGTGCCCCTGTAGGGGACAGCAATCCCTCAAATGTCTCATATTTCAGGGATTTTTTCCCCACCCAAGCTGCTCCTGAAGCATCATTCAGGGAGAAACCCCATGCACAAAGTCACAAACGTGATGAATGCCACCTTTAGGGCACTGAGTATTTGTCATTTGTCATCTCAGAAGGAAATTATGTAAGATCTCTTTTCCAGCACAGTGAATTGAGGTAGCAGAAATTTGACTGCCTAATGTGGGACATGGAGCAGGTAAAAACCTGAGTCTTCTGTCACTGCAAGGGATCACTCATCTCCAAAGGCTCCACAGTGACTGAAACAAAAAGAGATGTTCCCATACTCTGGGAAAGCTGGCACCAACCTGGTCACTGATCCTCATCATGGTGGGACTTCAGAACCAGAGTCTAAAGAAGAGCCATCACTGGTGGAGACACACAAATGACTTCATGAAGGGCCACAAACATGGTCAGAGGGCTGGAACACCTCTCCTTGAAAACAGGCTGAGAGAGCTGGCATTGTTTAGATCAATCAGAGAAGGGAAAACTCTGGAGACACCTCAATGCAGCCTCCCAGTGCCTTAAGGGAACTTATAAAAAGAAGGGAGAGGGACTTTTTACATGAGCAGATAGTGACAGGGTAAGGGGTACTGGTGTTAAACTGAAAAAGGACAGATTTAGATTAGAGATTAGGAAGAAATTCTTCCCTGTGAGGGTGGGGAAGCCCTGGCACAGGTTGCCAAGAGGAGCTGTGGCTGTCCCATCCCTGGAAATGTGCAGTGCCCGGATGGATGGGGCTTGGAGCAACCTGGGATAGTGGAAGGTGTCCCTGCCCATGGCAGGGGGTCAGAACTTGAAGATTTTCAATGTCCCTTCCAACCCAAACCATTCCATGATTTTGTGATCACAGGGCCCTGTCCTTCTTGTCCTCCTGTTTTTCCAGTCCCCATCAGCAATGTGCTTGATGGAGACAGGATGTGAGGAACAAATAATGGGTTTCCTGCTGGAAGTACCATGGAATTGTCTGTCTCCTCCTAGCTGGCTGCTTGGCCACGTTTGCCAAGCTGCGCACCATTCGGCAACTGTCAAACCTTTTGTGGATTTCCATCTCTGCAATATTCGTTTCTTAGCAACTCTGTTTGCTTTTAGCAAAAACAAAATGTCTCTCTGCCTGTGGAGTGCTATTTTGGGCAGAAATGGTGCTGTTTCAGGTCCACGCCAGTCAGAAGGACCCTGGTGAAAATGGTCCTGTCTGCCCACTCACTCTTAAGAGCACCGAGTGAAATTCTTGTTTGTTTCCTGCGTTCCACCTGCCGCAGGGAAAGCGCAGCAAAATCCTGGGCACGGGCTGTGGCAAACAGCTCCTACAGCTACACTGCTGTTCCACAGTCCCTGCTGTTCCCGGGATCCTGGAGCAGATTGTATAACCCAGGTAATAAAGGTACAAGTCAGCAGCAAATTTTACAGCAGAACAGAGTTTCGGCGAGAAAACACAGTTATGTGACCCCTGTGTACTTTATTGGGAATGTCCTTGGGCTTGCAAACTTTGATTGGATCCGGCTCTACCAGAAGCTTTGCCAGCACATCCTGCTTGAGAGAAAGACCAATGAATTTGGAGGGATGACCTTGTAAAAAGACTCAGCAACAATTTCGACCATGGGGTGAGAATGAACAGCACGATCTGAGGGTCGCTGTGTCACCTCAGGATCCATATTTTTCATTCCTTTACTTTCATCTGATCACAGAATGGTTTGGGTTGGAAGGGACCTTCAAGATCATCTCATTCCACCCCCTGCCATGGGCAAGGACACCTTCCACTAGACCAGACTGCTCAGAGCCCCATCCAAACTGGCCTTGAATACTTCCAGGGATGGGGAGTCCATCCTATTGTTTCATTCTCATCAAAATGTTACAAATCCAGTCTCTGTCTAGTGGAGACTGGAATGAGTGGCCAGCTCTTCTCAGAACCCCTCTGCAAAGTAAGTTTTGTCCTCCTTCACAAATTCCCAGTAAAGGTAAAGACACACAAACTGACATTAAACAGCATCAGCACCTCTTGAGATTATGATTTAGGAGATCTGATCGATTGGAAACTAATTCAAATTAAAAACCAACCAGGCAGAAATGCTGCCTCACTTCACAGGCTCAGGAAGGAGCTGAATTAAATAAGATCCCAGAAAAACAAATGGGACTTGAAGGCATTTAGCATCAGTGTGGGGAGATGGATGAATGGAAAATTGAACTTTTAGAAGGTGAAGATCAGTTGTGCTTTAAATATAACTGCAGACATCAACTCTCCCACCCGTCACAATCCCTCTATTTTGTATTCTCAGTTTGAGCTGAGCTGGGTTGAGTTGAGCACATCACCCTGAACATACCCCACACCTCTGAATTCCTCGGAATATTTAGGACAGGATTGAGATCTCACCTCACCAACTCAGTCTGTCCCTGGCATAAGGCTCCTCTGCTTCTGCATTGCTCTGTGCCCACGGGAACTGCAGACCCCCTGATGTTTGATTTGTGGCATTTTATCCACTTTGCAAGTGACTCAAATGATGATGAGTCTCAGTATGAATCAAAAAATCCCCAAAAGCTGGTTAAAAAACAGGCAAGACAAAGAGGAAAAAATAAGACTTGAATTTTAAAGATCCACCACTGGCAAAACTGTAGGTGCAGGATAAGAATAGAGGGAAGGAAGATACTCAGCAACTCCAGAGTTAACATCTTGAGGCCTCAGGAGGCCTCTGAGAATCAGTAGAGTTGGAGATGGAACTCAAGTGGTGTGGGAACTCGTACGGTTTGTAGCCATTTTCTCTGGATATAAGGACCATCCCTCTTTGATATAGATCCAAAGTTATTCACTGACTCCAAGAAGCCTCAGTGATGTCAGCGAGGCCAGGAATCCATCTCTTTATTCCTGACCTGAATGCCTACATATTGTTTTCATGCAGCTGTAAAGACCTCTTTTATGCATCTTCTTGATTTTTCTCTGGCTCATTCATCCTGATTCATCCTCCTCTGCTCGGAGCTCCTTGAATATCCTGCAAGGAGCCCACACACTCAGACACATTCTTGCCCTAGACTATATCACAGTGTATTTGTCCAGCTAATTTTTACTGAAATAAAGTTCCTGCCTTGCAAGATTGCCGAGAGCAATTGTTTGGGTGAATCATAAATACTGCAGAAAGCAAATGTTGGTTCAGGTTGTTTGTTTCTGCCCTTGGCAGACCAAGTTCTAAGGGTGCACACGTTCCTCGGGAAACTGAGATTTTAGTTCAGCAAATAAACAATGATGGCAATGGATATTCATTAGGGGAGTCCTACATTTGACTCTGGGAAGTGAATCTGCAGAAAATCATGAACTTCTCCCTGCCAAAGATCACCAAACAGCAGCTGAAGTGTGGAAGTAAGTGTGGAAGTAAATGTGTGTGTGCATCCTCACCTCCCTGCTCAACATCCTCACCTTGCCTGCAAACCACCCTCTCCAGGCTAAGGAATGACCCAGGAAGATCCCAGGGCCAGAAAGAGAAGATAAAGTAGATTGTGCCACTATTGAACCAGAACGGAGAGAGGTACTGTGCATTTCATCTGAAGCTTTTTTAAGGAAAAGCACACAAGTTGCCCAAGACTTGAGAAAATGGGGATGTTTTCAGTCCCGGTTCAGCCACTGGGTTTTGATGTTTAAGATGCGGGCAGGACCACCTGGAAGATGACAGAGTCACAGGATGGTTTGGATTGGAAAGGACACTGAAAATCATCTCATTCCAACCCCCTGCCATGGACAGGAGCACCTTCCACTAAATACTCAGGAGGAATGATTCGATCTACCCTTGGATGACTAAAGATAGAGATGCAAATCTGAGCTGTCCAGGTTTCCTTGGTCTGTCCCAGGAAGGAAGTGGGAATCTTCAGCACAGAGTGATTTTGGACAAAGCCACTATGGTCCAAAGCGTCTCGGGCAGTCCTGCCCTGACAGAGGAGCTTCCAGGGGCCCATTTTTGGGTCACTGCTGTGCCCATGTCTTTGGGAAGGGCATAAATTTCCATGGACAAATTCAACCATGGGCAAATTCATCAGCAGCACTGCTCAGTGAAGATAATTCATGGGGAAACAGAAAATGGACCTCAGAATAGGCATCCAGACCTCACATCAGGACCAAGTGCCAAAAATCTTGTTGTTGAGACAGAGTCCTTTGCTAGAACTCACCCTGGATCTGTTTTCTGATATCGATGGAGGATCCTTATCTTCTTCAGCAGATACTAATTACAAGGCCCTCCAAGTTTTATTTTAATACAAATAATATATAAAGGTAACACTGTCATATTTCATAATATGGTGACTGTAATTCCACTCCTGTTAAAAAGCAATTGCAGTGTAATTATGATAAGTATGTTCTCTGACACGCTTTAATACCACAAATACAAATGTAACATAATTATACTCCATTACGATACATATTAATATTGCAATTTAATTTTGCCGTAATGTAATAAAATAATTGGTAATTGCAGGACAAATTGCATGTGTGAGTGCTTCACATGTGTGCACACGCACATGGACACACCCCCTTGTGTCTTGGAAAAGGAGTGACTGAGTGTGGCCGAGAATGAGTGCTGTAAATGTCACTGCAGCACCGTACGTTCAATTCAGGTAGCACAGGGACACCAGAGAGCCAACATGAGCCACTCACTCATGCAGTTAATGTTCTTATTATATCAACAGAAATAATTATTGATTGAGGAAAAAAACAAGCCACAGCATAATTATGTTTTAATTGCAATATAATTCTACTGTAATTACACTTTTTCTGTTATTTGGCTTGGCCAATAACAATCAGGTTAGTGAGACACTGTTCTCATAATTTTAAAAGATCGTGTTATTGTGGGATATTGCACAGCCTCCCAAGAGAAGAGGTTTCATCACTGATCAATTATTTCAACATAAACCTGGATTAGTGATGGAAAATTAACAATAAAGAGCAACATTCCTCAGTAGCCCTCCTGAACCCTTCATGGCTCTGGTATCTCCAAATCACTGGCACTCAAAAAATTGGAAAAAAATATTGCATGGGAAGATGAGATGCCAGAAGATGGGACCTTACCCTCAGTTTAGAATTCTCTGTCAGCTTTTAAGGAGCCTGTTTGAAAAAGCTGAAGTGTTTAGAGTAGAAAAAGAAGACTATTCTAATTCTACATTCTCTCCCCAAAATATCTCTTGATTCAGAACTGTTGCCTATCCAGGAAATATGAGAAAGAAGGTTATGGATGCTGATCCCACTTTCCTCAAGATGAAATGCCATGAACATCCCTGGCTCCCTCCAAAGTAATTGATGATGGAAGATGTTGTTCCAGAGAAGCTCTAAAGAGAGTTTTGTTACTTTTCTCAGAAACCAGAAGGGCCTGAGAGACCTCACAAGTGGCAAGAGACAATTATCTCATCATCAGCCTCAAAGCATTTTTGTGCTCAAAGCATTGGGAAGAACAATTAGTGTCCTCCCTTCGTGCATTCCCCCTCTTATTTCCTATTCATTAAAAAAATAATAAAAAAATCAAACTGAATGGAAACATTGGAGAAGGAACGAAATCCTGTGTGCCTCCCGGATACTCCAGATGACAGAGTAGCCATGGCAACAAGCAGTTCAACAGAACTCCTTTACCTTTGATTTTTCCTTTTTTGTCTTAATGTTTACAAGAAAAAAAAAAAGGATATTTTTTTCCCAGTTCATCTCCTGTGTAGGCCAAGCAAAACACTTTGTACAGTTTCTCATGAGGTTCAGCCTCTTTTACATCACGCGCACGAAGGCTTCACCCAGTCCCAGCTGCAGTCAAGTTGTCCATGAAGTTTTCATCTGCTGTTATTAAATGCCCTCCCCCATGCCAAAAAAAAAAAAAAAAAAAAAAAAAAAAAAAAAAAAAAAACAAAAAAAACCCCCCCCAAAACCCCAAAACAACAGGAGAGGAAGGTGGGAAGTGGGTTGGAAACATCCGGAACAGCACAACAGTTTAACACTGACTCATTCCCACAGCAAACCCCAGAGACCAAACATTCTGGAGGGTCCCAGGAGGTACTAAACAGATTCTCTGAGACATGATTGATCCATGGTTATAGAGCAGGTTTTTCCAGACACAGCTCCAAATCAGAGGAAAATAATCACCCTTGCATCAGTGACTGCTGGATGCAAGGAGTGAGCATCACAGATGGGGTTATTTGATACACTCCTTTTTGCTTTATTCTTCCCATTGGCACCTGCCCAGGGAAGAGGTGGGATCACTGTCCCAGGAAGGGCTTAAAAAATGTGTAAATGTGGTGCTTAGGGGCATGGTTTAGTGGGGACCTGGCAGTATTGGGTTAATGGTCAGACTCAATGATCTTAGAGGTCTTTTCCAGCCTAAATAATTCCATGATTCTGCACTATTTTTACAAACTTCATTCATCATTAGTCTCACCCAACATGAATGTTGCAGGTTTTGTGTTCAGTGTCACACCCAGCCTTCAAACTTACCACCTGTCCTGGAGAACAGAGGAATTGCAAGGTGAGGGATGATCCCCAGAGAGGATCAGAGCCAGTGAACCTGGATCAGCATTTGGCAAAGGCTCCAGCCTGGTCCCCAAGGTCAGGAAGGATCTCTGGTGAAATCCCTCATCTGACAAATGCCAAATTGTGTGGTAAACCACAGATCGTGTGCAGATCATGGGACTGAGTTGTGTCTCCAGGGCTGGGAATGGTTTGTGAATTTTCACAGCATTCCAGGGAAACCTGAAGCAAGCACAGTGGCACAGGAGATGAGCTCAGAGCCATGGCCCAGTGCCTGACACTGCAGAGGTATCAAGCCTGGTTGAATTCTTTTTTTTTTAAATGAGCTGATTTCAGGCCAAGGCTCCAAGCAAAAGTTCAGGGGGTGAGGCCATGCCCCACAGACACCAGATTCACCCAGATCCTCTGGGAAAACAGGGTTCCTCTTGACTACTAGGAAAACGCAACCAAAGAATTTGAGTGAGTTTTTGTTCTGTGGGTTATTTTGTGGTGGATTTATTTTGCTGACAACCCCCGCAGGAGGCACTGACTGGGGCCTGGTTTTAACTTTTGCTCTTTCTCACCTTGCCCAGCAATAACACCATGGACACACAGAGCAAGAGAACCTTTAGCCCTCCTTGCAGCTCGAGCCCTTCCTTCTCTCCTGGAGCAGGCAAGCAGACTGCAGCAGCTCTGAGAGAGGGGCCAAGTGTTCTCATGCTGCTCCCCAGAGCCAGGAGACTGTGGCAGAGTCAGACTCTGTACTAGGGCTTGGGCTTGCAACCAACGCTGACACTGCATTGCAGCACTAGGAAAAGTGGGGAGGAAGGAAAACTGATGCACACCCTGCAGGGAAAGCAGCGGACGTGGGACTGTCCTCCCCATCTCTGGTGGGAATCCTTTGTCCAGCAGGGCTGTGCTGCCATGGCACTTCATCACAAAAACACACAGAGGGAAACCTAGTGCTGACAGGTGAAAAAAAAAAAAAAAGAAAAGAAATAAAACAAAACCAAGCTCCCAAATGTGCAAAGCATAAGCCTAGCTGAGCTGGCACTTCTGCTTCCTTCCACAGCCTAACTCATTACTTTATTGAGTGCTCTGGGATCCTCGGAGTGTGAGGCTGTGCTCTTAAGAAATACACCACTGTCCTACAGTCAATTCCATTCTTGTTCAATAGAAAGCAGATCAGGCTGTTGCAGAGCAAACCCTGCCAGAACCAATAACTGTACAAGCCATGGCGTTATGCGAAGATGCTGCTTCAATAAATTACCAGCTAGGAAAAGTCCGGATCCTTTAATACTCCAGAGATTTGTGACTGCGCAAACCTGTGTATGGATACAGATAAATGCAGTTAAACAGATTCACTGGATGCTGTTGGCTGAGGATTCTTCGAGTAACAAGGAATGACACATTTAAAACCCTAGGTAAAAATTGGGACTTACTGGCCCAACCCCAGAGATGAAAAAAAATACATATTTTAGGGACATGGAAGCTAAAGTAAGGGGAATCCTGCATGCCAACCCCCAAACCAATGTGTTTATGTCGAGAAATATCTGTAAAGGATGATCCCAGTTGATCCCTGGGACTCATTTATTGCTGCCAGGTCATGGTAAACACTGAAAAGGATCTTCATAAGAGGACATCAAAGACTGGCTGGTGGGAGAGAGGAGATTTGGGAGGACCACTAACAAAAACTGGGGAAAAAACTGGGGAAAATTGTAGTCTTTGGGAGGGAAAAGCCATTTAGTTGAATCCACTTGAAGAAGGACTGGAAGAATGGATAGAGAAGAGGTCCACTGAGAAATAACACTGTGGCTCCTGTCCCCTCAGCACATGGTTAATGCTGAGAACTCAATGCCATGAGCCTTCCTGGAGGTCTTGAGGAGTACCTTGACATGGAGAGAGCTTTTTTCAAGAGTTTGGGTGGTTTGTTTCAGAAATCATAGCAAGGCTGATCCTGAAAGAAGCCACCTCATCTCTTCCCAAGGGCCACACCCATCCAAGTGTCCTGAGTTGAGTCTTCTCATGAGCAGTTCCTGTTACTGAGACATCCCTGAGTCTCTGGTGATGTTAAAAGTGGTCAGGTGGAATCTGTGTGGTAATTTCCTACTAATCCACAGGGATCCAACTTCCTTTTCAAAACTGGGGCAAAAAATTGCTGAAGAACTTCCCGTAAGACCTCAAGGGTACTGAAACTGGCTACAGAATCCATTGTGTTTACCCACCGCTCACCCTATCCTTCCCCTTTTGAAACATCCAGCATATCTTTACTGAAATAAAGGATCACGTATTTTGCTGTTACATAATGAAAATACTCAAAGAAGGCAGGAAATGAGGAAGGGGGAGAGCAGCTATGAACCACTGACTGAATTTTAAATTGAAGGAAAAAAACGAACATCACCTGCCCAAACATCAGCCCTACTTCTCTCCCTCCCTCAGTGGGCGCCCAGCTGAACCACAGCCTCGCCTCATTGCCTGGCTGATGAACTCTGAAAGTCTGCAGCCCCAAGCAGTTCTCTTCCAGGGAGTTTCCTTGCATTTCTCTTCACAGGCTGTAATCGGATATGAAGCTTTTTTGGGACGCATTAGCACAGATGACACTCTGCAGAAAGGAATTGTGTTGCAGCGTCTGCTGCGTGCGGACGTAAGTCCTCCTTCCCTCCCCAGCTGATGTTGCTATTATTGTTCTGGAGTTCATAACAACATGACTCGGAGCATTTCCAATTTGTCCTGTAGACAAAAACCCTAAAAAATGTTCTCTTCTTCCTTTCCATGCCTCCCTATCCAGCAGGAGGACGTTGACATGATTCAATTCCTGGGGTGGGGGCAGAAAGGGAAGCAGACAGTGGGTCCAGTGTGGCAGTGGAATTGAATTCCCAGATCTTGACCTTGGAAGAGAATTTTCCATCGATAGCATTTGTAAAATGAAACAGTGCTGACACTTTTAATAGTGGAGTTTGCATGAATTCTATTTAATTTTTCTTGTTGACTGGTTTCTTCCCAAGAACTCAGATTTACCAAAAATAAAGGCAGTTGCTTTTGCAGTGCTGGAAAGATTCAGGTTTTCCTTCCAGGAGAACCTATTTACAGCAAGATCTGCTTTCTTGGGAAAGCCGAGATAGAACAGCTCAACTTCCCTCTGTCCTGGAGAAGTGCCATGATGGGAAGTTGGCTTGGGGCAACTTGGAATGAAGAATGGGGAATTTTATTTCTAGAGGACTGGCTTGAGTCCTGTTTGGACCAATGAGAAAAAAAAGTAAGTTTCTGTTTGGATCAATCATGAAAAAAAAGAAGTCTCCTTTTCATGGCTCCCTGATGTATTTTGTGGTCCTTCCTGAATTTCTAACCAGGTTGGGGCTTGCACCTATCAAAATGCAAAGCAAACAAATACTAACAACCCTACTGATGATATTTTTCAGTAAAACTGAGAGATCTCTCCTCTGCCACCTGAGATCTGGTCTGAGAGACGCTGCTAGGGAAGGATGGATGGAGTCCAGTTTCTTTTTGCTTTCACTATGTATTTTAATCTCCACAGTTTTCAGTCCCACACCTTTTACAGGCATGAAAATAAGCTTCCAAGCAAAGATCTTCTGCCGGTATAAACCAGAAAAACTCAATCCTATCAACCAAGAAATGCCATTTCAAAGTGACTCATTATTTTTTAACAAGGGACCAGAGAGAGAAAGTTTCCTTTCTTACAGTCAGATGATGCATCTATTTAGCAATTCAAGGCACTGAGGCTAGGGAAGTGTCTGCAGCACAGGTTTTATCTGAACTGTCTGAGGGAGCTGGGATTGTTTATTCTGGAGAAAAGGAGGCTCGGGGGGACCTTCTTGCTCTCTACCTGACAGGAGGGTGAAGCCAAGTGGGGGTCAATTTCTTCTCCCAGGTAACAAGTGACAGAATGAGAAGAAATGGCCTCAAGTTGCTCCAGGGAAGGTTTAGATTGGCTATTAGGAAAAATTTCTTCGCAGAAAGGGTTGTCAAGCACTGGAAGAGGCTGCCAAGGGAAGTGGTTGAGTCACCACCCCTGGAGGGATTGAAAAGATGTTGTAGATTTGGGGTTTAGAGATATTGTTTAGTGCTGGCCATGGCAGCACTGGGTTAATGGTCAGAGTTGATGATTCTAAAGGTGTTTTCCAACCTAAAATGTCTTTTGTTCCACTGAAGGAACTATAAAACCACTGTGCTCCAGCATCCCAGATAGCTTTTGATCCCTGAAAAAGAAACAGCCTGGCTTGATGTTCGTGCATCACCAATGAACCGGGCAAACAGTGCTCTGGAGGGTCCTGTCTCACACCCTCTGGGACTCAACAGCAGTGATTGCTCAGTGCAATAATCCTAAAAAAAGTGCTGGTCATTTTCCAAGAGCTAATGACAAGTTTGTTAGTTAATGGCCCAGATCAGAGCCAAGGGCGATTAATGATCTAACAAACCAGTCGATGAACTGGTAATGAAGACCAATTATGATCTGTATCAACACCCCCCCCCCACCAAAGAATCCCCTTTATTAGTCTTTTCTTCCCTCTCTAGAGGGTCTTGGACAAGCCAGGGGCTATTTCAGGAAATTGCTGGCTCCCTGGAAATCAATAACCAATCAACACCTGGAGCTTATGCTGAAAAAATGCATATGCCAGAAAACAAACCCTCCAAGAAACATTTTACCTAGAAAATTAATGAACCCGACATGTAATGTGATTTGCCTTAGACTCAGCTGTTCAACAGCTTGTTCAAGGCTCTGTTTTTTCTTTGTTTAAATCCCTTGCTAAAAATGTACAGGGTAGGGGAATAGCACATGAAAGTGGAAAACCATTTTCTCACGTGTGATAGTGACTGAGTGACCAGAATGAGCGCCTTTGCTGTGATAGAATCAGGGAAGCATAGTAAAGGTTTGTCTAGAAGAGGCATTTATAATGTAGGGTTGTTATTTTAGGAACTGGAGGGTACTCGACAAACTCCCCAGGTCCTTAAACAACCCTGGGTTGGGAGAACATCAAATCATAGATAACAGGCAGAGATCTACTCCATCTGCAGGCCAAGCCCATCTGGAGAGAGACTTTTGACAAGGGCGTGCAGTAATAGGACGAGGGGGACAAAAAAAATCTGGGGAAAGCTCTGCCATTTCTAATTTGGATACCCAGCACTGCAACATAAGGCAATGGCTAGGTTCTTTTGTCCTGTAAACCAGAAAAACATCTTATTTCCTTTCTTGGCCACAATTCCTCCTGTACCCCTACAGCAGGCAAAGCAGTCTCATGTCTCTATTTCTCTGTAGAATGCAAAAAAACCCTCATTAATTTATTTATTCTACAACATTAGTTGTATCCTAATCTAAGCTTTGAACTCACCAGGTCATAAAAGCTGATAAAAAAGATACTCTGCAATAAAATCTTAATACTTTGTTTCCAGTGTTACCAATGAGAGACATTTTTTGGGGTGAACACAGCTCTCCTATTCAGGATCTAGAACTGCTGATTCAGAGGCATTAGAGAGGACTCTTCCTTTCAGTATCCATCCAGTTTCATCACTAGGCAGCTCCTTTTGAGGACATCATACGGCAGCAGTGGGCAGTGACAGACTCTGCTCAAATGGGAGTCAAAATATCACTCAGGAGCTTTGGGAACTCTTGGAGCCAAGGGCTGGGAACCCCAGAGCTGGACACTGTCCTAGGATAAGACATCTGCATCCTCCGAAATCTTCTGTGAGCCCCCTGCTAAAAGTATGAAGGTCTTTAACTCCACCAGTCAGCACTTACACGAGATTTACTATTGGTTTTAATATTACCAGTGCTGGAGGCACAGAGGAAGGAAGACTGCTATGAGCACAGGAGCCTTCAAGCAGTCAAGAGAGAATGGTAGCAGCCTCCTCAAAGCCATTTATTCTCACCAAAGAGCTGAATCACTTCTATGAGCAGCTGATGGTGGTGGTTTCAAGCTCTGGGTTTGATTTCATGCCTGGTTCTGCCACCAGGCTCTGGCTTTGGGGGTAGCAGTGGGAACAGTGCACTGGTGCAGTCTGCATTGATGGCAGCAGCCCAGCCCAGCCCTGACTGCTTGAGCTGCACTGGTGTAAATCATCTCTCATCCCCCCACGATGATGTGAGTCACTGATCCTGGCACTTGGCTGTCTTGGCAGGTCTCCCAGAATCCATTCCATGGCTCTCAGCAGTCCGGGGATGCTTTCAATGGGATTTGTGGGTAGAGGGATATTGACTTCTCTACACCTTGGTTTCCTCACTGGTGGAACAAAGCTAATAACCCTTACCCACTCCTTCAAATAAGAAAGGCAAACCTGATCAAAAAACTTAGCCAGCTGTGGTTTAGGCAATGCTTTGTGATCCTGTGGCAGAGAGAATAGGAGAGAAAAGTCCACTTATTCTGAATATTATTCTGAATAGTTTTAAAAGTCTTTCCTCCACACTCTGTCAATTGGCTCATGCTGACTTAATCTCTGAACTCAGCTGAGCATCTGCTTGCCCCAGAATTAGCCCCGGGGATGGGAAACCCAATTCACATTCCACTTGCAACCTGCAAGGTGAGGCCCTGATCTTTTTCACCAGCTGGAGCTGGTTAGAGGGGATTGTCTTGTTTCCCTTTTTAAACACTGAGCTGTCCTGCTAAGTCTATCCCTTGTCTTGCTCCTTTGTTCCCTGGGTATCAATCTGATCTAATTCACTCTTCTTTTTCCACACATTTACAAGTTCTTTTAAATACAGCACCTACTACAGCTGCCAAACTTATTTTAATTTCAAGTTTCTCTCCCACTCCACTTCTTCTAATCTTTATTAATTAACTAGTTAATAGCCATCAATTATTCTGTAAATAAACAAGTGGCTGAGCAGCCTCTGTGCAGTGCTTTCCTCCTTCTGAGCAGCATGGTACCAAATTCTCTAATTCACAGTCTTCGCAGCAGCTATTTTGATAGAACAAAATTTGTACCCTGGGACAAACTTTTTGCTGTCGCCAAAAACCAGAACATTTCAAATGCTTTGAGTACTAGAGAGCAGTATAAGGGCTGCCATCAGTCTTCTGAGCTTCAAAAAAGTAAAAAAATCACAGCAGAGCTCCTCCCTTCCACAGGCACCTTTGTAATACCACAGCATTTGGAGGAGGCCTGCAGAAGTGCAGCCATCCACGTTCTACCACCAAATTTGGGATAGATAGGGGGCCATCCATCAGCTTTTCTATTTCGGGCACACGCAAACCCAGTGAGTCAAAAACTGGTCTCACTTCTAGCAGCAGAAACAGGGTGGCCAAAGAAATGTGAATGGGACTGATATTTCTCTTCAAAAAGAGATAATGGATTGGGAGCTGTGTTGATTCCCAGGTTTGTGACTCCTGGCTGCTCTCTGGTTTAGTCACTTGGTTCTGTGCCTTGGCTGCTCTACTAAAAACAATACTGTGGGTTACCAAGGCTTCCTTGGAACATCTCAAGAAATGTTTTGGAGTCTCCCTCTGCAGGAGGAAGCAGCTGTTACCAGCAGGATCACACCAGATTCGTGCAGATGTGGGTGCTGAGTGGGTCTGCATAGCCACAGATCACAGGATGGGTCAGGCTGGAAGGGGTCTCAGTGAGGTCCCACCTTCCTGCTCGAGCAGGGCACATGGCACAGGATTGTATCCAGATGGCTCTGGAATATCTCCAGTGAGGGAGACTCCACACCCTCTCTGGACAATCTGTTCCAGTGAGTTGTCACCTGCAAAATAAAGTTTTTTCTCATGTTCAGGTGGAACTTCCCAGGCATCAGTTCCTGCCTGTTCCTCTTGTGCCATTTCTGAGCCCCACAGAGCAGAGCCCGGTCCATGCTCTGAGCCCTCCCTGCAGACACTGACAGACTTTGATAAAGGCCCCTCTCAGACATCTCCTCAAGGCTGAACAGGACCAACCATCTCAGAACTGGCCCAACTCCCTCAGAAAGACCCGATGTTTTCTGTTTTCTGACCTTTTCCACAACAATATTACAACAATTATTGTCCCGTAAACCCAGAGGTCCCCAATGCAACCAAGACCAGACCTGTTACAGTCCATACAAGAGGGGAGCAGGGCAGCTTTACAGATGAGGGCATAGATAGCAAAGGTTTGATGCTTGCATTGCTGGCATGGGCTCCAGATGAGCCAATGTTTGGCCCTGCTCACTGAGACTTGGCTCATCCTCTTGTACCTATGGCTGAGCTGCTCTCCAGTCTCAGTTTCGGATACTCTTCCCTGTGACTCTTCAGAAGAGAAACTTTTCCTTTCCCTCATAGAAGATCAGCCAGCCCTGTTCTGTCCAGGAGTTAGTCCTCCCCCAACAAGCCCCTGGGATTAACAGCAAAATTTTCACTGATTTTAGGAAAGAAGATGTCAGGGCAATAATTTCTTGCTCTTCCTCCCCAGAAGGAACCATTTACTCTTCTCTCTCTGGAACAGTTGGAGAAATTTTTTTAGCACTGCACTGATGGAAGAAACGACTCTGCTTAATAGAAGCAGATAGAAAAAATAGGAGGTCGTTTGGTCACAAATGAAAAACTTGCCTAGTCTCATAGTTTAGTGCTGAGTTTGCCTGGCCCCTTTTATGATTAGATTATTACTTATTCACTTATTCGTCTATTTAATCATATCAAGGAAGAGTGCCCTACATGACCCTTCTGGGTACTTGCTGATTCTTTTGTTCTTTCATTCTGCTTTTAACTGAGATTATTTCCATACAGGTTCCTTTCGTAATGAGCCCGGAATTATTGTACTTTATCATCCATAAGGTGCTTCTCTGGTTTGCTGGTGTGTCCCTATCTATCTGAGCTATTCCTGCAGGACACATTACTCTTAAGTGACTTGCAAGGATCAGCCATTCACAGAGTCCTGGACTTTAAGGATGGCTGGGCCCTTCTCTTTCTTAACCTCCAGAAAGGTGATGGCCTTAGACATTCCATTGTTCCTGAACTTCTGGCTGTCATAGTGTGTCTTTCAGAACGAATACAAACTAAATCAAGAGGTACAAAGCACTAAGGCCCAGCAGACCTTTGTGAATGAATTATAATTTTTTTTTTTAAACTTTACCTCAGCTTTCTTACCCAGAAATCTGGGCTTTGCTGCTGTGGGGTATTTTTAAATAAAGATGAAATTGGCTGTGTAAGAAAGATGTATCACAGCAATGTGAAATTCTACACAGGACACACTGTTTACAGATTTCTTATGAAGTTGTCCCTGTGAACATTTATGATTTGTATAAAAATTGACCCTGTGTTTTCTGGTTGCATCTGCCTGGTTTAACTGAGAGTTATTTCATACAGGGAGGCTGCTTCTTTCACAACACACCTGCAAAAGATAATAATATTAACGCTATTTCTCATTAAAGAATACATAGGGAACAAGGAGACTTGTTAATGGCTGTATTTCTCAGTTAGTAGCGGAGATAGAAAGAAAATTATGGGGCCTGGTTGATCAATTTTATTGTTCAGTCATTAGACCACATCCAATTCCTCCCCCTGAAATATATTATGATTTATTTCTATTTTTGCTTATCTTTCCTTACTGATGGGACTGCACTGGGTGACTTCTTGGGTTCCTTCTTAGCCTCACCCCCCATGTATCAAGATGGAAATTGAACTCTGCTTGTAAAATCAGAGGATCCTTTCAAAACAGCAAAAAATGTTAGAGATGAACAGAGAATCTGCAGCAGCACCTCTGCATCTCTTGCTAAGAACAGATGCAGTAATCAAAATTTCATCTTGATTTCATCTAACTGATCAGTGAGAAGTACCCACTTTAATCCGGGCAATAGGAAGGACAAAGCTCAGACAGGTGACTCAGATCCTGAGCCAAGGCAAATATAGAATTTGCATGTTCAGCTTTGGTCCAGAGCACAGAAGTCTGGACTGACACTTTTTTACATGTCTGAAACCTGTGCCCTGGGAGAGAACCTGGGAAGAAAACAAGATCCAAGACATTCCAGGGAAGCAGCGAGGTTGTCAAAATGCAGTTGTCCTGCCTCACCTCGTGGGATAAAGGTTACAACCACAAAGATTTCATCCAGCACAGGAGCTGTGACCTGCAGCCATCTTCATGGCCTTGGAAGGGACAATACTGACAGCAGGAGGAAAGAGCTGGAAAATATGACAGGCACCCAGCTGGCATCCATGGCACTGAACTGCTGCAGGACTGGCCTTGGAAAAGTTCACAGAATCACCGAGTGGTTTGGGTCGGAAGGGACCTTAAAGATTGTCTTATTCCAACCCCCTGCCATGGGCAGGGACACTTTTCACCAGACAAGGTTGCTCCAAGCCCCATCCAACCTGGCCTTGAACACTTCCAAGTTGATTAATAAATTCTGGAGCATTTCTCATAAATCCATGGCTTTCATGGAATTGCATGAAACACCTGAGTGCCAAACCACCAAATTATTCTGGTGTGAGAACATCAGAGGCATGGAGCAGTGTTTGTTGGCACATGATGAGACAACACATTAAGTGTGTGTGTGTGTAGCCATGTTTTCAATTCCTCCACCCACAGGAATACCACTGACCTACTTGGAGAAGATTCCTGAGCACAACCTCCACACGTTTGGAAGAGGAATTTCAGGTCCTTTTTAGTTGTGTCAGTAAATTGAACCAGGATGGACCAAACTTCTCCAGCAGATATTCACCTAAGTCCCTCAAACACAGTTTATTTTCAAACACCAGGATCTGAAACCAACGGATACAGACAGTAGGCACCCTATTTGTTAACTTTATCTGTTTTCAGGGTGGCTACTTCCATACACAAAACTTCTAATGCTCCCCAAGTAGGCAATAGTAATCTAGAAAACAGTGAAGAGTCACAAGATTCACCACAACAGGTCAGTCAGGGACTGACTCTCCAGATGGATCACAGCAATGACTGCTCTGTCATTGTAAAATCGTCTGATTTCTGGACTTTTGAGATGTACAAGAACTCCAGGAAAAAACTGGTGCTGCAATTTTACTGGAAAACAAGCATTTTACTGGAAAACAAGCAGTGGATGCTCACTGGTGTTTGAGCAGTGAAGAAGATGACTGGCCAGCCTGTTAGACAGAAATACTCATCAGAGTATGTTCTGCAGTGACTAAAAACTCCAAGAACCAAAGCAGTGAAGAAGTGGAGGAGTTGACACAGGGAGATTACAGAAAGAGTCTTCAAGTATACCTAAAAGTTGAAAAAAGAGCACTGATGGGAAGGTGCCTGGTAGGAGAAAAAAATCCCTGTCCTCTATTAGCCAGATCCACAGTGTGCTGGGAGATGTGCTCAGGGACAGTGTTTGTCCTGAAAAATTGCAATTTTAATTCTTTCAGGAGGTTGGGGAATGAGCTTGACTCTTTGATTTACATTCATTCATAACACAGAATCAGAAACACCTTTACAAATAATGTTCTTGTCATGCTGTGTTGCTGTCAAAGCCTGTGGGTTTTGGATGGACTGGGAGGCAGGCAGTGGTTTAGACAAAAGCTGATCAGGAGTCTGAGCAGCGATTAAAGGACAAGTTTATAAAAGAAGCTGGCAGGTGATGAAAGGAGATTGTCAGGTGATGCAGTCACGAAAGACAAACAAATAAAAACAAATTCAGGGAGCAGCAATTTCCTTCTGAAGGCAGAAAAATCAACATGTCTAAAAGGAAAGGGAAGGGAGTGTGGAGATGAAGGAGAGGAGACAAGATTGTACTTCCATTCTGAGCAGAGAAAAACCAAGTCTCAGACCAGACAACTCAGTGAAACATTTTATTACTTTAGCCTTCTGTTATTTGTTGCTGTCTATTTATCTTATTTTATTAAAGTACTGAATCCATCTCCTTTGTGAAGTGTCCATTATACAGAGTTAAAAATAACTTTTTAAGCCTCCTGTGATACAGATTGCAGGAGGAGCAATGAGTCAAAAAGGGAGCAATTTCTCATTTGCTGCTTCTATTTCCAAAAACCAATCACGTGAATTTGCTAAGAAGGACTTAACAGGATCAGAGCAGTGATTGGGATCCTGGAAGGAAATGGGGTCACAAACACAACCTTTCCAAAAACTGAGGTCTAAAATTATGTGTCTTACAAGGCCAAGTGTAAGGCTCTGCACGTGGCTTGGAGCAGCCTCTGGTATTGATACAGGCTGGGGGATGAAGGGATTGGGAAGAACGCAGGGATCCTGGTGGATAAAAAGTGGGACATGATCCAGCACTGTGTGCTCAAAGCCCAGAATGTCAACTGTATCCTGGGTTTCTGGGATTTTCCTCCTCAACTCCGCTCTGGTGAGAGGAGAAGGCTCCAAGGACACCCTACTGCAGCCTTTGGGTACCTAAAAGGGGTTTGCCAGAAAAATGAGGAGAGACTTTTGTAGGGCCTGTAGTGATAGGACAAGGAATAAAGATTTTAAACTAAAAGAGAGAAGATTCAGGCTGAATATAAGAAGGGAATTTTTTACCATGAGGATGGTGAAATGCTGGGCCAGGTTGCTTAGAGATTGCTGGCAGATTCCACAGCCCTGGAAGCATTCAAGGCCAGGCTGGAAGAGAATCAGAACAACCTGGTCCACCTGAAGACGTCCCTTTTCATGACCTTTAAAGGACATTTAGTCCAATCCAAACTATTCTGTGATACCATGGTTCTAGGCTGGGTGAACAGGTTATGTCATCACCATGGACCCCCTGCCAGCACAGCAAGGTGGGAATAGGTTCCTGATATCACCCCCAAACACTGATCTCCTCCCAGCTCCCCTACTCAGCCTCTTCAAACATGGGAGAAGAAGAAAAAAAAGCAGAAAAAAATAGGACATCACATACCCAGTGGGGTTCTAAATTTAATCATGGTGGGGGATACCAAACATCTCATCTCAGGTTTCTCTTGCTGGAAAGGAAGAGGTGAAAAAAGAAAAACCCAGCATACAGGGATTTATGATGGTGTAGCTTAGAAAGTGATGGGAAACTGATCAGAGAGGAATTCACTTCTAGAATTAGCTTCTAGAATAATTAGATATATTGGAATAATCCAGAATTATATTCTAGATTAATTCTAGAATTAGAATTATTTTCGCAGTTCTGGCTGTGCTTACACCAGCCTTGCGCTGAACTCTCCTCAGAACAGGGCAAGCCCTGTGAGATGGACTCAGGATCAAGCAGGACCTTCCTTCCTCTGGTGTTTAACCATCACTGGCTGCTGTTTTTTGGGAGAAGAGTGAAGATCTCCTACCTGTCAATCTCAGCTCTGAAGGAGCCCTTGCAAGTCACAAATGAGTGTCCACCACCTCTTCATGAAAGGACTCAGAGCTGTTTTGTACATGTTGCAGGCTCAGACTTCAGTCAGAGACAAGGAACAAGTTTTTCAGGGCTGCACAGGGCTCTAAAAGTAAGTTGTAGTTTCCTGCTGATTGAACCAGCCATTTTCCCAGGAGACAATTCTGACCCTTCTTTGGAGGATTTGTTCCTCTTAGCAAGACCAAAGAATGGAAGAGTCTGAATGGAAATGGCTGGGAACATGGAGGAAAAACAGGGAATACATCTCCAGGCTCCTTTTGCACTGGAAATACTCACTTCACTGGCATCTCATGGAATCATAGAACTGCAGAACATCCTGAGTTGAAAGGAACCCACAAGGATCATCGAAGTCCAAACTCTGGACCAGAACAGTACAGCCCCAAGAATCTCACCATGCATCTGTAAGTACTTAACCAATTACTGCACCAATCAAGGAAATGAAATGCATTGTCATATAAATATATGTACATATAAATGCATATATAAATATAGTGACATGATTATATATATAAATGCACAAATGAATATGCATTATATGCAAATATATATAGATTTATAAAAATACATTTATATATGCATATAAATACGTTATAGTGGTTTAGGGGAAAAGATGAAGGCAACAGCTGCTGCTTCAAAAAGGGAAAGTAAAAACCCTGGAACAAATTTCTCAGACTCCTGTAGGGCTCTCTTTTACAGCAGCTCTCCCAGGCATAAAAAGAAATTTTTCCTGCCCTGGGTAGAAGGGCATATCAGCCCTCCAGCTCCACTGTTACGTCATTTAATGCCTATTGCCTGGATTAATAGGCCTCTCAATTGAAAATACTTTTTGGAGCAGAACTTGGCTGCAGCTGTTTTCCTTTCTGGGGATCTCCTACAGTGCTCTATAAAGCAGCAGATTAAATACTGATGGAGCAGTGCTGGGAAATAGCAATTGTAGCTGTGGTGATTGTTCATACTTATGCCTGGACATTAAAGCTCGGCATCTGAGTGAGAGAATATTAGTTGAGATGATGGGGTCGTGCCTTGGTGTACCCAGACTCATATTTAGGAGGTATAAATAGAGCAGCAAACACCTTCACCGGACTAAAGGTACATTAATTATACTTTCTGTGACAGTCCATAGTCTTGGTAGGTATATATACACTGGTGATACATCCTAGCCTTGAAAAATCATTGGATTTATTAACAGCAGAATGGTTTCTCTTTAAACCAAACCATTTCAGGAGGTTCAATATATAATTGATCTGATAATATATAATTTGGATCAGCACCAGTGCTTCTCCTCATTCTCCTGGAGATGCTTAGCAAAATCTGATTTGTTTATAAGAGCCCTGGGTGAGAAGGTTTTGGAGAAAGGAGTGCTATCCCATCCTTCTTCCCTTGCTCCTTATCCAGAGTCACTGGGAACAGGAGCTTTCCAAGCATGGGCAGCACTGGTCAAACACTGATTTTTGCAAAGCACAGAAAGCCCAGCTGGCAGCAGCTGCTCTCTGTGTGTCCCCACACCCTCCCATCCCAGGAACTGGGTCCAGTGCTGTGTGGGAAGCAGCACTGTTCCCTTGTGATGCCAAGGCTGAAGCCAGCAGGAGCCATGGCATGGTTGGATGTTTCCCAGAGTGAGTTATGCTGGATGCTGACCCTCCCCTGAGGTGCTGATCTATGTCGTGGTTTGCCTTGCAGAGAGGCCAGGATCATTTTCCCTGGGATTACTCTCTTGGCTGGGTCTGAGGATGGAGGAGAACAGATTTCCTTGTTCTCCTCTGCCCATCTTGACCAGGCACTTTGATTTGTTCACTTGTTACCTATGATGTGGCTGTGCCTGGCTGTTACCTGTGAGCACCATCAGCCTCAAGTAGCACGAGGTTGTCTCACAACTTTCAGCACAGGATGGATTAGCAGGATTTTCCAGGCATTCATCCCTGGCCTGGGAAGTCCTTCCTACTGCCATTTTTGTGTGCAGGTTGGCCAGAGATGTTCCACAGCATCCTCCCCATCCCTGGAAGTGTTCAAGGCCAGGTTGGATGGAGCTCAGAGCAACTTGGTCTAGGGGAGGGTGTCCATCAGGCACACGGCAGGGGATTGGAATGAGATGATCTTGAAGGTCCTTTCCAACCCCAATAATACAGGATTCTGTGATTGTATTTTCAATCACAGCCCAGAAGAGTGCTCCAAAGGGATATCCAGTGAAGATACTGACAGGGAATGGCTTCACACAGGTCACTCCTATTTTCTTGCAATGAAGATCTTGGAGTTCTGCTTAGAATAGTGCAGCATCCTGGGTTTGGGCAGTAACCCTAAACTCCCTGGGGACAGAAATGTACTGAGAGGCAGCCTCGTGTTTTATCTCAAGCTCAGAGGGGACAGAATCACAGAATCAGTGCTTTTGGGTTGGAAGGGACCTTATAGATCATCTCATTCCATCCCCCCTGCCACTCCCACCTTTCACTACACCAGGTTCCTCAGATCTCCATCCAGCCTGGCCTTGAACACTTGAATGGAGCCTCCACAACTTGTCTGAGCAATCTCTGGGGAGAGAACATGTTTTTTTACCTCTTCCAAACAACATCCTGCATGGAAAGGTCACTAATCCCTATCTGCTGCCATCCTAGAAACAAGCAGTTTGAGAGGAAGTAGCTGTCAAGGAGAGGAGTACAGTAGGAATCCAAGAGCAGATCTAATGCTAAACCCGGGCTTTCTAAAGCCTTATAAATGTCAGCCTTGTTTGTTTTCAAGTAGGTGGTGGGAATAGAGCAAAGGCTGCTCTGTGTTACTTCAGTCTGACTAATGCTGCCAGAGCCAGGCTGGTGAGCTGCTGATGAAAATGTAACTCAACAGGTCTCTGACACCTTTAAACACCTCTCCCTGCTTCCCTAGAGGAAACCTGGATCTGAGGTCCGTAGGGATGATGTGAAATGGCAGCAGACACATCCCAGAAGGATGTGCAGCCAAAGGAAGAAGCAGAGGAAAGTTGTGATGCTGGGTGGAAATGCAATTCTCAGGGGTGTAGGAAGCTCAACTGCTAAACAGCTTTTCACTCTGTTCACTCCACTGAGGTCACCCCCACCACACACCCACAAAAGCCAGGAGCTCCTCTTGGTCATCCCCATTTCAGCAGTGCCAGGCTGCCCCTCCCAGGAGCAGGAGACATCAGGGTTTGGAGAACATCACCAGGATAATAGCACGATTGCTGTTTCACTCCTAAATTATGCATCACCCCCCCAGCACACGCTCCCAGCAGGTGTCTGTCTCCGAGCTGTACAAGGGCACTGTCAGCTCCACGCTTGTCACCAACCTGGAGCGACTGAAGACGAGATGGTCCCGCCTCTCCTGGGTGCTCCCAGGCATTTTAAACATGAAGTGGGGTCAGCAAAATGAAAACCCATCACTGGTGGAGAAGTAGGGACTACAACTGGTAACAGCTGAGGGGAGGTGACCTCAGTGTGCTGTGGGCAGGGGATGGTCAGAACTTTTTAAACCAATCAAAGCAGTCTCACCTATTTTACATCAAGCCATGCCCACCTGTTTTTTGAGACCAAAAGAAGGAGTTTCTTTTTGCATAAGTAGCTTTACTGAGTCTCTGTTGGGTCGTGGTCTAGCTCTGCCAGGGTTATATTGGTTTTTCTGCAGCACAATCAATAAAATTCTTTCCAGTTGAANTCAGGAAAGAAAGCGGGCACATCCAAAAAGAAGCTGAGCAGTGAAGTAGGAGAGTTGCAGAGCTTTTGTGCTGACTCACTGAGGTCCATTTTTCGTGTGCATTATGACCTGTGGCCCCCTTACACAGCAGGAGTGGGCTGGTTCAAAGCACGGTGTGACATACATGTGCCTCACTAAAAAAAAAAGGTCTTTTCTTATTGTGGTGCATTCACAGCTCTGGCACGAACCCATAAGTGCCCCATAAGTGGTAAAGACAGGGCTGAAGCTGAACTTATCTCCAGGGAGGGAGCAGAACTGGAGAAGGGAATTTAGTGAAGCTCCTTTAATGTGGATGATGAATGCCTGACCTAAGGGGACGGACTGCAGCGAGTGACCTTTCCGACATCAAAACTCCTTCACCACAGCCTGAATTATCCTGTGATCCTTGCAGAAAGGACCCTGGGATCTGTCATTCTAGATTCAAAATGCCTATTAAAGCCATCTGTCCCAAGCCTGACCCTATTCGCTTTCTGATCCCAAATAGGTACCGTGGTCATTTCTGGAAGATGGGGAGCACTGCCCTTACACACACAGCCCACGCAAAACCACCTTCCAAACTTCTAACCCACATTCATTTTTTTTATCCTCCTTGGACTCTCCTTTGAGTTGATCTTTCCAAAANCCACCCCCCCCCCCGGCCCTGCCCCCCAGTAGGTCTCCAATTAAATCCAAAATTGCCTCTGCACAAAAGCCGCTCTGTCAGCTCCATTCAGAGAGGAACAAGTGGCCTGAATAGCTTTGGGCGCATTGGAAACCGAGAAACAGTGTGGTCTTGTGTTAAAGTTGAATGGTGGCGAGGGGGGCGGTTGGAGGTTGAGGGGGAGCCTTGAATCAGTTAAAGTAATTATTGAGTCATTCAGGAGGCTGGGGATGGAGGAGGATTCTTCTCCAACAAAGCCCTGCAACAGACACATAAGGCATTTCACCCCTTAAGGAGGTCTTGGGCAGAAAAGGAAAGTATCAGGTATAAAGCAGTAATTTGTACAAGTCAGAGGTATTGTTATGCTCTGGCCTCTTGTTCCTCTTTCCAGATGGTTGATCTTGGACCTCACTCTTCTTCATTTCTCTTTTCAATTCAGGGAGTCCAGAGGTCCATTTCAGTTCTTGTGGTACAGGGGGGAGCAGCTGAGGGTGTTTACGTGCATTGTGTAGACAAGGGATTCGACTGCTTTGTGTGTCCTGGAGTCATCTCGGCGGTGACAGCCAGAGGAACACTGTCAGGATCGTTACACAGAAAGCTCTATCATTTGTCTGACAGTTCATACTCATCTGACAGCCTCCTGAGAAAAGTAGTCTGGGTGGAACCCAAACCCTAAAAACCGTCACCCATCAACTCAGCGGGAAGACCACATCCGTGGACGTGTCAGTGGCATCCATCAAAAACCAACCCACAGGGACAGGGACAGAGCAGAAAGCCTCTGTCTTAAAAGGCCAGGAGAGGAGCTCTCCAGCAGGAAGATGAGGCAGCAGTCCAAAAACAACAGCAGCTTTCTACAGAGGTTCCTCTGCTGCTGCAGGGCATGTGAATCTCTCCCAAAGCAAGCTGTGATTCAGGGGCTCTGTGACTCTGTCACGGACAGCATTATCCCAGCTGCACTGCATCCACTGCAGGCTGCCTCTCTCTTCTCTCTCAGTATCTCAAGACATTTTTGGACAAACCTTTAGTGAAGAGATTCATGTTGATGCTACTACACGTCAGGCCGTATCATGCTTGTCAATCAGAGAACACCAAAAGGACAAGATTTGTAGCAACAGCTTATTTCCTCTACTTATTCCAGGTCAGAGAAGAATGTTTAAGTGTTCTTTTTTCAGTGTTTTGACAGTTCACACTAAAACGTGAGTCATTAGTGAGTAGCCCACCTCAGGTAATAAACCAATACAATTTGGTTTTTTTCCCCACTGAGAGATTAGGATTTCAATATATCTGTATAGTTATTTTTACTCATTCTCCTATTTTTTTCCTTGGTGAATGTAATTATTTTTTTTCAATGTCACAAATGGCAAGAAGAGCCATTTGGATGCCATGCTGACTGTCGATATCAGCCAGAGCATTCACAGATTGCTGCTCCTGCTCCTTCTTGGGCAGTGTGTGACAGTCCTGCTGTCAGAAACGCTCTTGTGTGAGGGAAAAAAAACAGTGCACATTAACTCTCCTCCCTCCCAGAATCTGTTTTTCCTGCCAGTGTAATATTCACTGTGTTTGTTACTATTTATTCACACGGCACCAGTTTCTGCAAGTGTGGGCCACCCAACAGAAACTACTAATCTCCCATGCACTGGCCATGTCTAGCATGTAAGAGGTCAATAACTGAGATTAAGAAACCTGAATAATTACATATCTGCTGGAGGTATTTTTAAAAAATGTGAGCAAACAAGACCGTAGATTTTTAGCATTTTGATGAGATTACCTCTTTCTCTCCTTTTGGGCTACAAAGTCACAACTTTGCAGAGCTTTTCACTAGAAAATTCGCTAAACTTCAGCTGCATTCTTTTCCCCTTAATTACCAGAGTTGATAAGAACCCCACTAAAATTCAGCATAAGGTGCCATATAATGGTTTAGGTTGGAAGGGGCTTTCAAGATCACCCAGTGTGGGTCCCATGGGCAGGGACATCTTCCACCAGACCAGCTTGCTCAAAGCCCCATCCAGCCTGCCCTTGAAGATCTGACGTATCCATGCACACAGTTCTAACAGGGAATTGTTGAAGTGCAGGAATATTAAATCAGTCTATTTTAGCTTGGGTTGGGCCATGCTCAGATGTCTAAGATGCTTCCAAATTGTGACATGATATATAAGGGACTTACCCAGGTTTCATTACAGCTCTGTGCCACATCAATGCAGGAATTTTCTTGGAAAATTCTGAAGTGTTTTTCAGTCCTGGAAATTCCCTCTTGCTCCCTGCCACAATTTTGGGGTCCTTCTGCTGCTCGACCTTTTCTTTCCCACATCTCTCCACTCCTCAGGCTCATCTCGGCAGCTCGGGGTTGATCCCTCCCCTCTCACAATAATTAAATGTGCTGCTACAACCTTCTGAGTCACGATTTGGCACAGCCCAAGGCAGTGCCATCCCCTAGAAGATGCTCAGGGGATTCTTGCACGTGTGAATTTGTGACAGCAAGCACGTGCAAAGGCTGCCAGGGGGTTTTTCATGGATCTCATGCTATACCTTCCTCACCAGGAGCAGAGGTCATAGCAAACCCAGGTTTTTAAGCAGAGCATTTCCTGGCTCATTCTGCGACCAGAACTGCCACAGCACCAAGACAGCAGATAAATCCTGGCTAAATCCACCAAAACCAGCAGCTCGACTCAAGCTGAGCTCATCTAAAAGCAAAGGTGCTCTATGCCATTCTTACAACAGGCAATTAGCCATGGACTGTTAATGACTTGGCTGGCCTTTTTGGGAACTGCTCCCAGGTGGAATCAGAGTCACTGGAGCCTGACTCATGGACACTGTCCTGACAGAAATATTTTGTACCTCGAGCCCAGAAAAGGCCCATTACCTTGAGCTGAGTTTGCAGTCACTGCAGCTCTGGAAGCTCTGCCTCACTGCGAGATCCTGCAGGTGCTTAAGCAGCTGTGAAAGCAGTGTCGCCTCCTGGCTGTGCCACCAAGCTGAAATGAGAAAGTCTGAGCATTTTCTGCCCTGCAAAAGCCTGGATCACTTTGTTCACTGCTTGTCTTTGGCACAGCAGAGGCAAACCAGGGTTCAGATCTCATCAGCTCAATGATTTTAGGGAGCTTGTTGCTCTAAATGAATCATGGGTGTGGCCCTGTTTGTTAAGTACTTGATGGAATGGGGGAGAGTTTCAGACACAGCTTCTAAGCCCTTACACTACACTTTAAAAGTCCTTCATTTTACAGTCCTTTTCTCCATCCTCTATAAAGAGAAGGGCAGGTTTACAACATCCATCACAGTTAACAGGGTGAAATAGGGCAGGGGAGTTGATACTTCCAATTGTGCAGGAGCCAATTAAGGTTTTTAAGCAGAACATTTAAGTCATAAGACACTTATCACCCTTTTGGAACCCATCCTGGAGCAGCTACCTTCTATTTTCCCAGCTTTACTTCTCTTCCTGCTTGGCTCCAGGTCTATTTCCCTCTAGGCTGTTCCTCCCCTCCTATGAGCGTGACATGAATTTCAAATATCATCTTCAAGATTTGCAGAATGATCACAGCATCACAGAATCATTACTTAGGAGAAGACTCTGAGATCATCGAGTCCAGTATTTGACTGATCCCCACCTTGTCAGCCAGCCCCGAGTGCCACATCCAGTTGTCCCTTGAACACTTCCAGGGTTGGTGACTCCTCCACCTCCCTGGACAGTCCCTTCCAATGTCTGACCACCCCTTCCATGAAGAAATTCTTCCTGATGTCCAACTAAAGCTCCCAGGCACAGTGTGAGGACACATCCTCTAGTCCTGACTAATGGCTTTAGTCTAAGGGGATGGGAAAAATAAAAACAATGTGTTGTTTTTCTTTTTTTCTTTTCTTTCTATTTCTAGAATTATTTAATGATCCTCTTGATGTCATACATGAGGCACAGAGGAAACAGGCAGAGTGGGCAGACCTTGTCAAGGTAAGTGAGATGCATTTTTCCTGTATCGTTAACAGCAATGGCAATAAAAAATGCAGCTCTCTCTCACCTTAAGGGGATTTGAGTCACTGACATTTTCATTAACAAGGTTCTCAGCATCAAGTCTGCAGCCTGCACAACTTCTCCTTGCTGGAATGGATGGAGGTCAGGTGTCCTTTGCCACAATGATTCCGTGTGGAATGGCATGTCCTGGGCACGGGGGACTCATCTCAGCAAGAGCCACACCTGAAAGTTGATGGTCTTTCCCATTTTAGGAGCAAAAAATCCAGAGGAAGAAGCTGGCAGCAAGCAGGCTGAGGGCAGCCAGGCCATACAAGCCACAAAGAATGGTCACCAAACCCTTGAGTTTATCAAATTGTATGAACCTGGAAACAAGTGGGTGGGTGGGATGCTTTAAAGAGATGAAACTGGGGGCAAAGCCTGTCACAAAAATCTGGTAAAGATCATGGGATTGTAAATGACTTTGGATCACAACCAGAAATCTCTCTGAAGATCACAGATTCTCTCTTTCTTCACAGGCTGACCACCACCTAAGTTCTGTCTGTCACACAGGGGAATCAGGTGGAACCTCCCCTTCTTCTTCCCTGACATTCATTCATGGAGATAAATAATGGCATCAAAAATGAATGAAACCTTTTTTTTTTTTTTGCTGCTCAAGACAGGAAATCTTTGATGCAAGGAGGAACTGGTAGATGGCTGGAAGGAGGCCAAGGAGAGAAGGGATGAAGGTGGCTTTGGCTCTAATAGAAAAGCCTATGGACAAAGAAAGGAGAGAACATGGATATTACCAGTATCCACCTTGGAAGAGCAGAAAGAAATGTGAGATTTGAACAGGTGCTGCCAGGACCCAAGTTATATCCAGCCCCTCTATCAACCTGGCTGGCACATCAACCAACCAAGACCTTCACCCACCACTCCCACCAGTGTTCCATGGACAAAGCTCATGATACGGAGAACAAATAGGGACTCAGAATGTAAATAAATTGTCTTTGTGTGTGGTGTGTGTTCTAAACTGTGGTAACAAATCACAGAGGAGGCAGATGCTTCTCTGTCACTGGAAAATGTTAAATTTGACTGGATCTAATCCTCCTGCTTAGTCTGAGTTAGGGGACTGTTTCAGAAAGTGCTGAGTGCAGCTCCCCGCTCTGCTCCATGCAGATGGCTGATCATCATGCTCCCTGTATGGCTTTGAAATGGTTTTGTGGAGTGAAGCCTCGGGGCTTCTCTGTTCTCTGCGCTGCCCAGTGGCAAGGAACACAAAACATCTTTTAAACCCCTTCATTTGGTAGATATTTGGTTAGGAATTCTCTTCAGCCAAAAATTATCCCAGGTTAAATTTAGCAAACAAGTTTGAATCCTGAGCACCCCTAAAATACAGATCATAGAATCCAGAAATGGTTTGGGTTGGAAAAGACCTTAAATCTCATCCTGTTCCAAATCCTCTTCCACTAGAGCAGATTGCTCCAAGCTCCATCCAGCCTGAACATGATGGGAATAAGGATGTGAGATCCCATCCTCCAAGCTCATGTATTTTGAAAGTCAGCCCATGCAGCCGTAAGAGAGAAGCTGACTTCTGCAGACTCTCAGGGTGTTGATGAGATCTGAGATTGCCCTTTGCCTTCCTCCTGGGAGTCACAAAACCCTTTTTTGACTCCAGTATAAACCTGTACAGCTCTTTCATAACAGCACATTTGCCTCTGGGTATTACCTTGTCTTGACACAATCCATTTTTAAACACCAAAGCTGCCAGTTGATGCAGGGTTGAACTGTGTGTCTGGAAACCAAATGGTTTTTTGAAAATTGACAAAATTGTATTTACAAGACCAGTTACTCCATCAGCACTGTCAAATTAATTTTTCAGATGTGATCTTTTTGACAAACCACTTTTCTTTCCTCACTTTCTGGCACAAAGGTCACTTTTGAACTCTGTTTCATCATAGTTCATTCATAAGCACCTTTAAAATATTTATGAAGATAACTTATCTGTTGTTTCCACAATGCCTTCTTTCCTCCCCTGAAACTTAACTTCATCCATCCCATTGGAAGACACTGACAACCAGCTGGTTATTTGGATGACTCTCTTGAAAGCAGAGTTTTGCAGGTGCAACTTCTCTTTGCAAATCTGACATAAGCAGCAAATCCTGTTTGATCTTTGAGGGTCATTTTGATTTTTAGGGAAAAAATTGGTTTCTATTATAAATCAATATTATTTGGTTTTAAGGTACCACAAGGCAGCCTAAGCTCGTTAACAGAGAGAAAGAGAGAATCCCATGTGGATTTTGGCAATGTCTTGTGTATGCAGTGGTGGCAAGTGTGACTTACAGGACCAAGGCACTCTTGTCACCAGGTCCATTGCCTTCCTGCACAAGGACATCACAGCCAAACATGCCCAAACACCTGGAACTGTTGATCCTTGGATGCTATCCATGGCCAAACCCATTTTTTTCTAGATCCAACCCACTGGTGACAAAGTGGTGACCCTGGGATGGAAATCTGTACAAAATCCCACACAGATATCACAGGAAGGCAGAAGCAGAAGGTGAAAGCAAACCAGTTTTGATGCATCCTTTCCAACTTCCTCAGCACCTGAAGGACAATGCCCCCAGGAGAGATCAGAATGGAGAACCTGGTTTCCCAAACCACTCCTCTATTTCATGTCTGAGGTCTGTGTATAAATAGAAACAGAACTCTGCAGTGTTGGTATAACTGCAAGTGGACTAAGGGCAAAAAGAGAGAAGGCAAATAGATACAGTGATAAAACTTTCGTAAGCCCACAGGACCACCGCATCTATTTTCTGCATCATCCAGTGATTCCTGCATTGAGCTAAATAACTTGAAGCTGAGCTAGGACCTGTGTTTCAAAACCACAGGCAGCTCGGACTTAATGCATTTTGAGCAATGGAAAATCTACCCATTCCCTTGGGAAGCTGCTGTAGCAGTTAATTAATTTTTGCTGTTAAAAATATTTGCTGTTGTTCCAATTTAAATTTGTCTACGTTGCTCCAAGGAAGGATTTCATCAAGACTGCTCAGAGTTCTTGGTACTTGCACTCCACCTTCGTAAGATCTTCTTCAAACACTTGATAAATATTAGAGAAACCTCACAACATCCCTGAGAGACACAAAAATGTAATTACCTTAGCGCATTCCCCAGATGAGAACAATGGGAGAGAGGAACTGAAATTCTACTCGGGCAAAGCTGAGAGGTGAATCAGGTGGGATTCCCAGGAATAAAAGCTACCACCTCCATTCCCTGCTCCACAGCTCTGTGTCCTTGAGGGACAGTCACACTAAGTGTCCTACACAACTCAAAGACAACCCAAAGGGGGTGATCTCTGCAGTGCTGAGCAGCTCCAGGAAGAACTGAGACCAGCAGGAGCAGGCAGGTGAGATCCACCCATTTCCTTTTGTTCCTGGAATCTTGCACTGATCCACACAAGATCCCTTGATGTTGTGAAGTTTGATAACAGAAGATACTTAAGGGAGATTTTGGCTTCTCCTCCTGAAATCCAGCTAGGAATACAGAAGCTACTTCAGAAATACTGGAAATTTCCAAGATATCTCACCCAGGTTTGTAATTCCCTCAAGTCCCTGAACAGATCCCTCATCTCCATTCCATGTTAACCACTCAGTCACCCAGTGACTGGCACTTTTTGTCTCCACAAGCATTTTCTCCACTACTTAGCCTCCAATGTCACCCGCTCTTCTCAAATGGGATTATATGACATGGTTGGCTTGATGACCTAGAAGGTCCCTTCCAGCTTTATGTTGTAGTAGAATATTAATGACTCTGCTAATTCAGAGCTGTCTGACCTCCACTCTGTACAGCCACAAGCAAGATGATCTTTCTCTCATTATAGCTGTCGTGTTCTCAAATAACCTGTTCATGCAAAATGCATGCACAGTTTTCTCCTTCCCCCTGCAAGACAGAGATTTCTCTCGACCCAAAAAAAGCCAGGCACTCCTCTGATTACCTTCTCTGTAAAACATTTTGGAGGTTATTTCCTTTTCCTTCCAAAACCAGGGATATAACTATGAAATGAACAGAGTTCTTGGTGTGAAATAATTGGACTTTAAAATCCAGAAGGGATCTAATGGGATTCATTTATCTCATGTACCCCCCACCTCCCAACTAATGCAAGTAAGGGCTCAATGAGCTGTCAGGAGAGGATATAAACTGTTCCTGTTCCTGCAGATAAGGATGGCTCCTGCTTGCCTTCAAGAATACACTTTCCTGCCTGTCACCTTGGAAGCTCAACCAATTTAGGCAATTCCAGGTACCTTTGTGCCCCAGAAACATGAGGAAATCACCTGGAGGTCTCCTTCCAGCACTCAAATGAATGCTCAAAAGGGTTGGGAGAGGGGGAAAACATGGAGCACACCTTTTTCACGGTCCAGTGCCACCCCTGCAGAGCAATGCAGGTACCACAAGGGATTTTCTTTAGCTCTGAGGAGTTTGGAACAGACTCAGAAACCCTCTGTCCTTTGTTAGACGTAACAGGGTGATCTGAGAGTCAAAACAAGGGACCAGACTCATAAAATGTGCTGTACAGGCATGTGAAAACTCTTCACTTTACCTTAAGATCTCATAGAAGAAGCATTAACAGGATTTTTTCATGGAATTAGTATTAATAACAATAATGACAACAGATTTTTTCAAGACTTGCCAGTAGATTTTAGGAATGTTAATTTCACACCTTACAGATTCAGGCCTTTAGCCAAAGTCAGGCCAAAAAAAGAGATGACAGGGGAATAGGAATTAAAGATATGGGTGAGTGTGGAAGGAAAAAAAACCTGCCACCTCTACCACACAGCCATATCAGATTGATTCATATTTCGAAATGGGCTGGAAGTTAGATTTAGTCTGACCAAGGACAACAACTATTTGCAATGATACAACAGACTGTAAATCTTGTGTCAGAGGCTGGAGAATGGGCAATTTCTTCCCTGGAGCAGTGTTTTGCTGGCACTGGACTCCTGCTCATGCTAAGGTTCCCACTTTCAGGTAAAATAAGACCCTCATTTCCTTGCAACTTAATATCTGCAGCTTGGGAAAGATTTCCTCCTACCAGGCTGGCCATCTGTTATCCTTCCTTACTCTCTTCAAACTTCTAAAGATATCAGTAATTTTCCTCCCTGTCTGTCAGTTTTATAGAAATCATCCTGCCTTTGCATTTCTCTCCTGAAATATTTCTATTACACTATTGTACTTCCTTTGTTGCATTTCATGATTAATATTCTCATTAAAATCTCTTTTACAGGCAGCTCTGTGGCATATTCTGATTTTCTGGAGCTCATTCCTTAAACATCTCCAGTTCCAAGCTCACGTCTAGTCAACATCTGCCTCTTGCCAATAGTCTAAAACCAGTAAAGTCTTGTACAAACCCAGAAATTTTGCAAATCACGGGGAAATCTCAAAGGAAACCCCACTGAGAAGCCACATGTCCTGACAGATATTATTTTACAACGTGCATAAATCCTCATCCTATTGCAGGATGCAAGTCTTTTCTAAAGAGGATAGAGACAGATATTTTAAAAAAAGTAATCAGAATATTAAAAAAAAAATCAGGACTAAAAAAAAAAAAAATCTCAGAAATTTACTCCCTGTTTTATCAGAATGGTGGAAGCAACATTGGGAAGGGTCTGCAGGGACCAACTGACTGATAGAGATGAATGATTTGGTGAAGTGAAAGATCTTCTCAATTTCCTTCCAGCCGTGATCGAAGGGCAAAAGCCACTGAAGAACAACAAACTCTCTGAGCAAAAGACCTGCTGATCAACAGGGAAGCATGGAGCACAATATTTTGCTTTAGTGGAATATTTGGCATGTCCTGCAGTGATCAATGCCAGAGCTTTGGAGGGAACAATGGCAATGGACTATAATTAGCTGTGATAACTCCTTACAATAACAGCCGTATTCTGGTTTGAATTATTCATGACCCACTGCGTTATTTATGGCAATTCCAGCCTTTCTCCTTCTCTGGTAGTGTGAGGTGGTTATGTTTTGGGTGTTTCTCTTTTTTTTTTT
>VXAC01008319.1:748222-760215 GCA_013399225.1 Rhipidura dahli | reverse complement strand
TTTTTTTTTTTTTTTTTTTTTAGTTTGCTAGATGCAATGTTTTAATTGCTAAGCACGGGAATATATAAATAGATAAAAATAAATAAATAAATAAGATCCAGGGGGCAAAAAAGAGCAAGTTTTCAGCAAGAATCAAGTTTTCATTCACAGCAGGGGATGAGCAGGGAGCAACAGGCTGTGAATTTCTGTTTCTTCATCAATTCCACGTCTTTCTGACAACGCAGGATATGAAGTGCCTAATTGGAAGCAGGAAGGGACTGTTTCCTTGGGAGAACCAGGCTCCTCAGCTTTCTAAGCACGATTTCTCACTGAGCAGATGGAGGGATTCAGCTTTCCCCCAAGGTTCCCCGAATGAAGCACCCGAGGAAGCGCTTGGTCAGTGTTCTGCATCTGACTGATGTCTCTACTCCCAGCAAATTGACCCAAAGGCCGGGGTTTCTCTCTTTGTATCTTGAGAGATGCATTGTTTAGTTAAGTTCCAGCTAGAAAAAGAGATGAGGGAGGTATTATGCATTAAAAATTAATTTACGTTGGCAGCCCAAGATAATGAAGTTCTCTATTAACAGAACAGGCACTTAAGGGCTGCTGCTTCAGTTTCCTGTGGCTCCACCTTCCATCCGTGTCCTTAGGAGACAATTTCCTGGGAGAAGAGGAGGTCTCTGCCTCACTGCAAGGAATTCTACTTGTCTTATGGCTATAAAAGGAGCAGCCCTCCAGGAATGAAGGCTCTGATCCAGAAAATCAGAGAGATAACTTCACTTTCTTGTAGAGTCAGGAGGTTATACGGAAAGCAAAGCAGATTGCAAACCTGATTTGAAGCAGACTCATGTTCACAGCAAAGCTTCTTCCTCCTATTCAATGGCCACTGTTATCTTAGAATTATTTCAGCCCTGGAAGTGTTCAAGGCCAGGTTGGATGGGGCTTGGAGCAGCCTGGGATGGTGGAAGGTGTCCCTGCCCATGGCAGGAGGCTGGAACAAGATGAGCTTCAAGGTCCCTTCCAAGCCAAACCATACCATGCTAGGATTCTGTAGGGACCTTTAAAGGTTGGCTAGACCAACACCCAAATTTTGGGGATTTCTGGGAATCCTAATGATTCTTGGTCTAAAGACCAAGAATTTATTTCACCACATATCCCTCCAGCAATAAAAACATCCTGTCAACAAAATCCTACTTCCACCAAGATCTAGAACATTTATTTCAATGATTTTCTGGACCCAGATGTTACAAACCACTGGCCCTTTGCAGCAGCTTCCACACAGAGCTTCTCTGAACTGAAATGTTCCAAGATGTGGAGCAATCCCCACTCTTTGCATCACAGGTAGGAAATACTACTTCTCACCGCATCCTCCCAGAAGAAAAACTGCTATGTATCTCCCACAAGGGAATGAGAGTAATCTAACAGTCATATGAATGAATTAATTAATAGATAACTTGTTAGGAGACTGATGAAGGAGCTGTTATCTCAGCTACTGATTCACGGCATGAAGCTCTGTGTTGTACAAAAGCTCACTGTGCACACTCTTTACTAATTGTCACTTACCCAGAGCAGAGGAAGGCACTGATAACACTGACCACAGAGTCAAAGAAAACCCCTTTTGGGTTGCAAAGGACCTTTGAAATCCAGTTCCACTACCCAAGGTTGCTCCCAGCCCCCTCCAACCTGGCCTTGGACACTTCCAGGGATGGGGCAGCCACAGTTTCTCTGGGCAACCTGTGCCAGGGCCTCCCCACCCTCACAGGGAAGAATTTCTTCCCAATATCCAGTCTAAACCTTCTGTCTTTTGAAGCCATTCCCCTTTGTCCTGTCACTAAAAGCCCCTGTCAGTGGTCTCTTTCCATCTTTCCTCTTGGCTCTTTTCAGGTCCCGGAAAGCCACAATTAGGTCACCCCACACTTTCTCTTCTCCAGGCTGAACAGTTCAAATTTTCCCAGCCTTTCCTCACAGCAGAGCTGTTCCATCCCTCTGATTCTCTTGGTGCCTTCTCTGGCCTCCTCCAGCAGCTCCACGTCCTTCCTGTGCTGGGGATCCCAGGGCTGGATGCAGCTCTGCAGGTGGGGTCTCACCTGAGTGGAGCAGAGGGGAAGAATTCCCCCCTCACCTGCTGCCCACACTGTGGGAACAGCCCAGGATACCTTTGGCTATTTGGGCTATTTTTGGCTGGTTCATGCCCAGCCTCCCATCCCCAGAACCCCCAGTTCCATCTCTGATACCCCAAGGGCGTTATTGGGTGCTGGATTTCTGGACATTTTAAAGATATTTGGGCATTGAAAGACCTTTTACAAAACTCGGCTTTGAGGTCTGCCAGCTCCAGAGGTGATCCCTGCATGCCCTGGAGACCGAGAGTCTACCAACAAAGACTCTGCCTTGGGTTTATGATGCGTTTCAAAGTCACCCTCCTGATTGCATAACACTATCCTGAGACTTGTCCCCTGTGGTGGGAAAAAAACCCAACAAAACACCCCTCAAGGGATCCTTCCAGGTTTCCCTGACATTTAAAAGCAGTGGCTTGGCACTTCAAATGAGACAGAAAGGTGAAATTCTTTGGGAGAAGGAGGGTGAGGAAGCCACAGGACAGCATCTTTAGGAGAGCTCCCCATCCTTAGCCATGCAGAGCACTGAATGCTCTGCTGAGCTGACTGTGCAGCTTTCACCCCCACTGCTGCATCTCTCCACTGGCAGCAACTGGGGCAGAGGACACATTCAATAGCTACTGAATATAATTAAGTCTAATTGCAAAGTTAATTGTCGAGGAGAAGGGAGGGAGGGGGGGAGAAAAACAAACAGCATGAAGCTAAGTGAGGATATCAGAGCTCAGCAGTCTGATACCCTCAAGACAGAGCTGGAATTCAGCTTCCTTGCCCCATATTCACTGCATCCTCCTCTGTGTGTGTCTACCACTCCTTGCTTCCCTGAATGAACACCAGTGAGAGCCAAACCTCCCTCTCCCCAAGACAGGATCAGCTCTATTAGCAGCTAAAGCACCAAACAGCTCTGCAGAATTCACTTGCAAACTTGCTCAGGCTGGGACTCAAGGAGAACCAGGGCATCCTGGTACTAGGAGAATGTTTTTTTGACTGCATCACAAGCCTGGCTGTCCGTGGTGATATATTCCCAGGTGATATCCATTGCTGGAGGTTCATTGACTGGGACAGAGCCATTCTGCTGCTACAGCTGCTGAGTTATCCCTCAGATCCTGCTTCATTCAGAAATCAAGCTTCAAGTCTTCCCAAACCTGACCGACTCTGACAACTCAAGGCCTCCAGTCTGGAGTAAAGTCCCTGGGGATATGTTAAGTGAGGAGTGTGCTTGGAGACACATGAAGGAATGAAAAAATTTGTTTGCTCTCACTGCTGACGGATCTCCATCCTTCAGAGCTGCAGTTCAGCAGAGAACTTTCAGGGATCGGGGTGGAATGTGCTGTCTGTCCATGAAAGGAACAATTGTGGCCACTGTCAGAGGTGGGATGCCAGCCCACCTGGATATTTGCAGGGGTCCAGCCTGGGACTGGAGACCTCAAGGACTCCTCAAGGACTCCTCAAGCCCTCTTTCTGGGCTCAAGGACCTCAAGGTGAATCCAGCTCGTTGGTTTTGGTAGTGAACAGGCCCTGGAAGCACTTTCCAACACCAAGAGAAGCTGTGCCAGGCAGGGAATGCTGGGAATAAAATTCTGTGTCTGTGGTATGGCAGCACAGCCTGAACGATTGTGCTGCACAAACATCCCCAGACAGCCACTCTTCTGTGATGCAACATTAAATATCAATCTGCAACTGGAGTGGATTTCCTGTGCATTCAGGGGAATTTCTTCTCCACCTCATGTTCCATGCAATTTTGGTGTTTCCCAATGCAAAGAGACAAAAGGAAGGATGGAGAAAAAAGCACATCAGGCGCCTCTTTTACAAAAAAACACCCCAAAACCAGGAGAAATTAAGGCCCAGCCCCTGGAAGATGCCCATTAGTCAGATTCTTGCTGTGTTTGAGTCACACAGTCAGCCAATGCCTCACCTGTGCTGGGTGATGCCAGGTGGGCTTGCAGATGTCTGTGGGCACAGGCAGGATGCTGAGAACTGATGCAGTGACCTGTGACAAAGAGCTGGGCGTGCTTCTCCTCTGCATTGTCACAGGAGAAGCAGCACCACCAAACCCCAGATCCTCCCAGGGGATTCTTCACATGGAGCAACAGCAACAGGCCCCAGAGTCAGTCACCTCCAAAGATATTTTTTGACCACAGCCCTGTCACTGAACTCAAAGATCCCAGGAGATGTGCAGAGAAAGGTCTTCCCCACCAAGGGCAAGCCACATACAAGCAAGAGTCACGAGATTGTTGTACCAGCAACGAGGATGCCAGGGATTTTGCACTGGGAAACATGGAAAGAGGCCAGGTGACTTTGTTGAGGAAGAGGGTTCTTTGATTGCCAGCAACTGTTTTATTTTTTCTGTTGGTTTAATGTAATCAGCAGGGAAGCAGGGTGAGAGGGATGAAGGAAATCCAGCTGTTGCCATGGCAGCCTCTAGCTGGCCATCTCCCACATCCCTCGGGTTGCTTGGTGCTGTTTTTCCTCCAGTGCCAGCTCCTGGTTTTGGATCAGAGGAGTTTTCCTCCTGGGGGTGGCAGAGAGGGAGTGGTGAGCAAAGCAGTGCAGAGAAGGGATCAGAAATCTTGGGAGGAGGTGGCCTGGGAGAAGGAAGAATCACAAGAGAGTGGGTGAGGACCGACCAGCAGGAGTGAAGGTGAGTGCAACGATGGATGGGAGGAGTTTAAAGGCAGAAACAGCATTTTCTTGGTGGACACCCCAGGCAGAGGCCTAGAAACTTGTCTAATTTGTACTGACACTCACCCCAAACTGCTGGAATTTCCCCAGCCACAAGAGCCCCTTAAAAAATTACTCCACTCCTTTCCCTCTAAACCCATCTCTTGGCTTCTGCCACAAATAGCTGCAGTGCTCTCCGAGTTCAGGCTCCAAGTTTAGTCTCTGTCACGTTCAAGATCTTAATGCAGCCCAGACGTTAAAAATTCATGTTCTGGCAGTTCCCATTTTCACAAGGGCCTGTTGGAACTAATGATGTTGCCTCAGCGAGCACTTCATAACTTAATCATACACTCTCCCTTCTCACTTGCCTGAAGATGGGAGCAGGGAAGTTATGCTCACAAAGTTTCAGCATTTGTGGCTCTTGTTTGGGACAATTTTTCATTCCTCTGCAGGATTTAACCAACTCCTTGCTGAACTCTCCAGGCAGGAAATGTGAGGAGCTCATAGAACGTTTTTGGGATCAAGTGACAAACACTGGCAAAGGAATTTTCTACTTTCCTTAGTACTAAAAGGGAAAATACATTCAAAGGTTAAAATTCATGGCCTTCCCCTATAGTTATTATGCAGCTGTGGAGGATCCACTAAGATTTTGCTCCATGCACCACAGGAACCCTTAAAAACCAGAGGTTTCCTTAGAAGAAACCCCCTACGAGCTACAAAACCCCAATGCACCACATTAAAGCAGCAAGAGGAAGGATAGGTTGTCAAAAAATCCTATGACTGGGCCACAGCAATGACTTTTTTAAAGTAAAAACGTCACAATGGCCCTAAACTGACCACATTTAACACCACTAATGAAAAGCTGACCTGGTGGATAATGTTTGTATGAGGGCAAGACTGACCAAGCAGGAACCTGCCAGAAGTTCTGGTGTCACTCCGAGGATGGGCAGCTCATAATCAATCTAAAAACCTCCAGATCATCGATTTTTAGCTACACTGGGGGTTTTTGAACACAGTGTTGGGGGCAGTCTCTGAGGGATTCATGTGAAACCAGTGGAGAGGCAAGAAATCAGTCAAGAACTTCCTTTTTTCGCAAGGTCAGCTTTGCACTTTTCAGGGAGGGAAAAGATCAGTCCAGGTATTAGGAACACTGAAGTGGGAAAGGACTCGCAGGGTCCCATTGAATGTATTCTTCCAGTCCAAGGAAAGATTTATTTCACCCTGTCTAAACAATTCAGGCCACCATTAAGGTTGGAAAAAACCTCTAAGAGCCGCACTTCCAGGTCCACCACTAAGCCATGTCTTTAAGCACCACATCTACAGGTTTCTTGGACACTTCCAGGGATGCTGTGTCCACCACTTCCCTGGACAGCCTGTTCCAATGCTTGACCACCCCTTCAGTGAAGGAATTTTTCCTCATGTCCAACCTGAACTTCTCCTGACACAGTTTCAGGCAATGGGCCAGCCCTGGGAAGCCCTTTGCATCCTCCCTCATTTTTCACTATCAGCAGCACAACTTCTTCAACCTCCTAACGAAGATTACAGATCCATCCTGTCCTTGGACAATAGAAACACTTTCCCACAACTATTTCATCCACACCCTTTCATTCCAGTCCCAGAATGTTCTCTCTTCACCATCCCAATTTTGTTCAAGTTTTGGTGTCTCTGGTTGCTCCACAGTGGAGATGGGCAGGTGTTTGTGTATCCTGTTCTCAGGCTCAGGCTGAGATCAAGGGGCATGTGGGATATCAGATAATCTAATCAGATATCACAGCTTCCTCACAGACATGACACGGAAGAGGTTTGTTTTTCTTTCTCCAAGTGTCAAGAAGAAGCAGTGGTTCCTCCTTTTTCCCTCCCCAGTTCAAGTGACAATTGGAGCTTTCAGTCCTTCCCTTCTTCCTCCACCTTGGGTGGCCACTTTCCACCAAACTTTATCCATGGCATTCTCTAGGATAATTTTTTCACCAAAGCTACAGATTTTGCTGAACTTGGATTCTTTTATATTCCTACTCTAACTCCCAATTCATTTTACACCTCCTGAGCAACGCCCAGGTACTTCTCCTTTTGTCAAAAGTGCATTTCACTCTGCAGTATCTCCACTCAGCACAGGAAATTAGCACCACGAATTATCCTAATATCCCTGAACCCTTCTAATCCCACTGATGTTCTGTTTTGGTCTCAAACTGAAGGCAATGCACTGATTGTTCCTTCAGCTCAGCCATGAGGGTGAGGCTTAGGAGGAAAAGTGCAGCTGGTTTCTGCCTTCCTGGGATTGTTATCACGTATCTTTTGTTTTCACAGTCAGGAAAGGCCCCTGATAAGGGTAATCACAGGGAAAAGCCCAGATCAGAGTGAGACCGAGAAGGAGCAGGTCAGAGGGTCATTTAAATTGATGTCCACACGCAGTAATTGCATAAATCTAAAACTATGCCAACCTGTGGATACGTGGTGTGATTGCAGAGGCAAAAATAAACGTTTTCAGTGATGAACTTGGATAGAGATGCTATGAGGTTTTCCTGAATGGTTTTTCAGGATTGACACACTCCTAAATGGAGCAAGGAAGTCTTCTTCTCCACAAAAAATTGTTGAAAGCAGGGGAACAGCCCTACCTATGGCCTTAGGAAAAGGAGAGACTGTTTTGATTCCCCACTTCTCTGAGCATGAAGTATAACCTAAGCCAGGCAAAACACCCAATTTATTATAAAGCAACAGAGGTGGATTAAAAAAATAAATGAAAAGGGCTTAAATAGCATTTATCATGCACATGTTGGACAGGAAGTGCCACAACAAACAGTCATCACAGAAGGGGGTTTATCTCAGGAAGGACAAACTCTCCTGACTTGAGTGCAGAGCATCCCAGTGACCCCCAGCCAAGGACAACCGGCCACTGCCTGTCCTGGCAGCGTTAGGAACTTCAGCCCTCTGTGACGTTTGTCCTCCCCTTGCCCTTTGGAGGCAGGTGTAGTCACAGCTCCCCTGGGATGGTTCCGTCCTCTGATGTGCCCAAGGAGGTCAAGATCTGTAATTTTCCATTACCATGGCTGATCCAATGTCAGCATTCTGCCAGCCTTCAAGAGAGTCTCTTCCCCTTGGCACCACTGGCACCTAAAATAATCTCTTCCCCTCATTCCCTGTTCAGAATTTACAGGAGGGGCTCAAACCTTGGGAGGGTTGTGGCCAAAAGGGAACTATCAAACCTCTTGTTTGTGTCACCCGTTGTTCTTCCCCCAGTCTGGCACCTTTGTCCATCCTTCACCCATTATGCCTGTTTGTTGCAAGTGATCAGTACCGAAAATAATGTTTTTAAGGTTTTGAAGGATCCTCAGCATCCTTCAAAAGCACGGAAAATGCTGTGGCACAAGACATTTGGAGCTGCTTTCAGAGATCAAGACATAAATCAGCATGAAATGGACCCCCCTCTGCAGAGAGAATGAGGAGATGTGGGATGTCCTCAAGAAAAAAGGCGTATTGAGGAGTCCCTGTTGCTTAGACAAACTCAGTGACACAAACTTGATGTTTTCTGTGTTGGGAAAGTCCTTGGTGGCTTTATTTATTTTGGCTGGAGGGTTTTCAAGGCACCCATGGGCTTAGGAGAGTTTTGGGGAGGACCTGTGACCAAAGGTTTGCTTTACTGGGGTGTCTGATGAGTGTCTGGGGAGCCACATCCAGACAAGTCCAGATCAGAGTTTTTAATCACTGTCCTTTGGAAGAGGCTGCCCGGGGAGGTGGTGGAGTCACCATCCCTGGAGGTGTTCAAAGATCTCAGAAGAGTTTTCCCAGTCTAAATTGTTCCTGTGATTCTCCCTGGAGTTACAGACTCCCTGGAGAGGTTTTATCAATCCACCTTCGCATACCAGGTGGGCAAAACATGGCCTATAATTCTCCTCCAAAATTGCCTGGGCATTTAAACCAACATGAACAGCGACTCAGGGATATTGGGACTCCAGCTGTGGCTTTTAGCTCTTTTTGGCCACCTGTGGGTGACAGCAGAAGTGCAAATGAACAATAATAAGTTGTTATAAATCCCCCAGTCACTGCTTCTCATCAGGCTTTCAGCCAACGCTCTCCATAAAGAAAGACAAAGAGATTAAATTAGAGCTGACCTTGAGTTACCCTTCCACACAGCTTGGGTTCATGGAGAGTCTTGCCCTGGAAAGTGTTTATGGATCAAAATTTGGTTTTTGAGTTCCCTGGCTCAGCTTCGATGCTACAAAACACCTTTTGCAAGTGTGGGAGTTGGAAGTCTTGGATCGGGAGCACGTTATCCTCTGATGAAAGATGAGGTGATTAATCTCCATTTTGCCTTTTTTTTCCTGATCACTGATATTTTATGTGGAAATCTTGTGATTTTGCTTATACAGAGGGTGGAAACCTCTATTTAGAGGAGCAGGGAAGAGATGCTCCCTTACCATCAAAGTGGACAAGATCAAAATCTATCAAAGTGTTTAATATTTTTTTCTATATTTTTACAGTTTTTTCTAACCCAGCAGACAAATTCTAAGTATCACAAATGCACACTGAGAAGAAAAGGAGCACACAGAGCTTCAACCTTCCTGGCTGATACTCCAGAAAATCAGCAGGGCAGTTATTTAAGATGGATAGGAGGCAAATCTTTCATGGGAGTAAAGAGCCAGTGGGACTCACTCACACAGGTCACAGGAGGAAAAGACACGAACCCATTCTTCACACTCTGATTGGCCATTAATGACAAACAGCAATTAGTAATGCAAGTAACCTCCTAGCAGAGCTTTTAATCCTCACGCATTCAGACTGTTTGGGATGGCACTGAGGCTGTTTAGGCTGAAAGCAACTGCTTTTTAATTTTTGTGACTTAGGTAATGGAGAAGTCACTCCAGGGAAAGAGAATCTCCTTTTCCAGGTTAGGAAAAAGCCAAAAGTGCAGTGATCTGCATGGCAGATGCTGTTGCAATTCCAGCAGCTCTGCAGCCTTTATTTTAATATTAAAAAAATATTCAATACTTTTCTTTTCCTATCCCTTTTTCAGAATTTGATTTTCATGCAACCTTCAACATGTTTTGTAAATCTTCCAATTCCTTATTATCCGAGGCATTCTCCTCTTACCACCATCTGATATTTTTTTCTTATCAAACCCCTTCTACAGATGGAGAATCTCCAGATTTCGTAAATCTGGTGGACCTGGGTTGGAGGGAGGAGGAGGAGCAGGCAACAGATTTGAAGCTGTTAGAGCAATTTACTGCCTCTTATTTTCCTTCTTCATAGAGAGCTTCTCCAGCGCCTGGGACTGTGAAAAAATACCTTGTTTTTTATCAACTTTTCAGCACTTGTCATCTCTTTGTTCTGATCAGCTACTCACAGAAGGAACAGAATTAAATGTATGTATATGTCTATAGATGGAGAAATACGTGCACACCCCAATCTGAAATAAGCCTTCAAAAATCCCCAAATGTGTATTTGGAAGTGTTGTTATATAACCAACAAATCTCATTTTTAAAAAATCTTGGAAAACTTCCTGTACTTGTTACATGTGGACTTGCTTGAACCACTTTATGAGTGAAATGATCATGATTCACAATCTATGTTTTATCAAATATAATTTGGTATAGAATTCAAGTGAAGGGTTCATTAATATATGACAGGCAAAGAGAGTTTGGCAAAAATCACTGGCTAAAAAATAGTTCTGAGATGATGTGTTTTTAGTGAAAAAATGGTTCACAAAAATTAAAAAGCCTTTTACTAATGGATTTAGGGAAAAGAAGGGAAGGAGGGAGGGAGGGGGGAGAGAAGGAAGGAAGGAAGGAAGGAAGGAAGGAAGGAAGGAAGGAAGGAAGGAAGGAAAATTTAGGAGATTAACAGTAGTTTTATTTTTATTAACCTCAACAACAATAAAAACATAATGTTAATACTATTACATTGTACGTGTGTTATTAATTGTCACAGCTACCCTTACCAGCTCTTTTTTTTCCAATCCACTTGGAGAACAAACACATTGAAAGGATTTGAATTTTCTCTCTGAAACAAATTCGCCTTCATTTCAAAATGCCTCTTGTTTCCCAGTTTCAGCAGCAGAAGAGCTCAGGGGTTAAGGAGCTGTCATAGCCTGAGTAACAATTTGCAGCCTTGGATTCCAAGTGGTTGCCTAGCAGTAAAAGACTTCTTCCACACCACTCCCAGTTGGAGGTGTTCCCTATTCCATATATATAGTTAGCTGTAGAGACCATATTTAGGGATACATAAGAAGATTTATTAATAGGAGTTCCCTGTCAAAATCAGAGTATTGAGTAGAACTGGAAAAAGCCAAATCCTTGCAAAAGCAGTGGAGCATCACACAGAGGCAGCAGCCCAGCACAGGAAATCAGTGTTGGATGCAGAGCAACAGATGCAAAATCAACTACCGTGAAGCACTTTTCTCAAGGAATTTTATTGGAATTGTTCCTTCAGTCTGGGTAATTTCTCATAAAAAGTCCTGAATTTGTTTTTTTTTTCTACACACACACACACACACACACACACTATATATATAATGACAGAAGAGACAATAAAGTTCATGCAGTTTGTCCTCAGGCAGAATGAGGCCATTGAATCTCACCCAAGAATTCCTGTGCTGAGCCCAAGATTTAGCACAACCCTCCGAGTCACACCTGGCTTGTGCATCCTCCCCGTGAGCCTTTCAGCGGTGGTGACCAACAACACCACAATGGCTTGGATATTGTTTTGCCCATCAGAAAAAAAAAGCAGAAGTGATGAGCTGTGCAGAAGGGAAACTTGCATTTATCCACCAGAGTCTCCTGACCCACCCTGTGAGTTTGCAAAGGTATCAGCCATCCCCTAACCCCCTCCTCATGGACAATCCTGATCAATTACTGATCTTCTCTTTCTCCACAGGTCACAGGCAGGAGCCATCTGGCTTTTCCTCACACCAGTGGCAGAGACTTTACATAAACTTCAGGCCCTTTTTCCCTATTTAGGCTGGGAGTTAATATCCCCTATCACAAGCCAGGGGTCATGTCCTGCTGTTTAAAGTCAGCCCACTCCAAGAGGGCTGGCAGGATGAGCTGCCCCTCTCATCCAGGGAAAGCTGGGCTGAAAGGAGACCTGTGCCTGAGCACAGCAGAGCGAACAACACCACAATATGCTGCCAAAGACTCCCAGTGCATCTTGAGTGAGCTTTGCACAGAGGCCTTTTCTGGTCTAAGACACAAGAGAGAAAGAAAAAATGCTAAAACCTCCCTCTTTCTTTTTTTTTTTTTTTTTTTTTTT
>VXAC01008319.1:732469-748190 GCA_013399225.1 Rhipidura dahli | reverse complement strand
TTTTTTGGCAGAAAATGCTGTACTGTCCCAGTCTGTGAGGCTTGGCTTGCTGAAAATTAAGAGGTCAGAAGGAGCTTCCCCAGTCTGCAATAAGTCTGACCCCACCATACTGTGGGGTCTCCCTGCAGGGCGAAGGAGTTCAAGTCCAGCTTGGATAATGAGTAAAATGAGTTTCAGGGTCTCGAGAACCCTAAAAATCCTCCTGCTCAGATCACGTGGATTGACCTGGCCCTCTCTCTGTGACTGCCATGCCCCAGCAGCTTTGGGGAGCACTGGCACAGAGGTGATCAGAGGAGCTGTGTTTCTCTCTTTCCCATTCCACCACCCTCTCACCCCTGCCAGGAGAATGGCATCCACCCCACGTGTCTCAGGGTATGAGCACTGTGGGCAAACCACAGCTCCCACCTGGGTTTGTCCCTCTGTCCCCTTTCCCTGCTACCTGAGCCATGACCTCTGCAGCTGGTACACCCCTGCCAGCTGGCAAATCCTGGGACAGGAGGGATACTCTGTCCTCAGACATGGGACAGCACCTTTTCCTCTCCCCAAGCACCCAGCATGTTCCCAGGGCCCTCTCCGAGGAGGGGAACAGTCCCCACCAGCACAAGGGAGGAGGGGACAAGAACAGGCAGTGGCACTCGCACCTCCCAACATGCAAACCTTCACCTTGCTGCTGACCAAAAAACCCTGCCAGGGGTTACACCAACCTCGTCCTTCCTCTGGCCCTGCTCCCTCCTAGCCCAGCAAAGCAAACAAGGCAAAGAGCTCTGTTGTTTCAGACCCCTGAGCAAAGAGAAGGACGACAAAGCCGCCCATCCTCCCCGCCTTGCATGTGACGAGCCACAGAAGAGCAGCGCTGCTGCCAAGGCTGGTGACTAAAGGCCAAAGAGAGAGGAGATAGAGGAGCACAAGGGGCTGCTTGTTTGGGTTTTGTTTGGGGAGTTATTTGAAATTCAGCAGCGACTGGGGCTGGAGAACAGAGTCCACTCAGAGCCTCTCTCTTCCCATTCATCCCTGTCCCGGCGAAGGAGGGAGCGGGGGGATGCAGCCTGAGGAGCAGGGAAAACAACCGGGCTCCTTATAAGAATTCCTGCCTGGAAGAGGCAGCCTCTGCCCACGGGGAGGCATTGGAACCTCGACTTTATCGGCCTCAGAGGGAACTCGGGGCAGGACAAAGCCCTGATGCCAACAGCAGCCTGGTGTCCAAGGAATCTCTCTCCTTGCTTTCGGCGAAGCTTTGCCACCTCCTTCGTGAAGGTCAAGTAATTTCTTTGCATCTGCCTTATTTTCCCCAGGTGTGATGTGAGAGTTACACGGGCACGTTTAGATAATGGGGACATTCTTAAGCTAAAAAGCTGAAAAAGACTGAAGTGATTTCAGCGGAGCAGAAAGAAAAAAAAAAAAAAAAAGCGAGAAGCAGAAGATAAAGATACAGATTGGGTAAAAACAAATAACACGCTGTGAAAAAAGCAATGTATCAATCTAGGACACAGTGAGGGGGAATATTGCCAGGTTTCCAGATATTAGGAAGACGCTATCTTTGACCATGTCTAAAATATTATCTCTATTTTTGTGCTCAGGTTCAAGAAACATGAATTCATAGAGAGACAGGGCTGCAGAGAAAGATCACTAAGATGATCAGACTTGCCACAAGATCCTGGTGCACTTGGATTTGCAAAAGGAAAATGAAGAGAAAATTAAAATGCTATAATTAAAACTCTGAGAAGGAAGCACCAGGGGAATTTAAAAAAAAAAAAACCAAAAACAACTTTAAATGGTAATGATGCTGTGAGAATAAACAGTCTTGATCTGGCAGAAAAAAAATACACCTGGCTTGAGGTTTTAGCCACCAGAAAAATTATTGTCCAGGACAGTGAATCTTGTATGATTAAGAAGGAAATCTCCCTGCTGCTGTTGAGGTGGATTTCATCAGGAAGGCAACAGCCTTTGGGAAGTGGCCTTCCAGTTCTGTCCTTGTGTGTTGAACGCAGAGAGGTGGAAACTTCTCCACCCCTCTGCAGCTTCCATCTGTGGAGCTGGACACAACAGGGGCTTTGCTTTATTGCCTTTCTCCACCCCTGAGATGCCTCCTCGCTCTTTCCTCTCAGCTGTTTGGTGACTCATCAGCAACCAAGTGGAAGTTTTCTGCTCTAACCTTGCATCAAAGTCTCCAGTGGCTCAAGGACTCAGGTGACAGCCTGCAAGTCTGACTGATGACCTTCTGCAGGCAGCAGAGACTCTTTCCATTTCTCTGCTCATCTTTAATTTAAGGTCCTCCAGTTCTAATAACTTATGCTCAAGGATACACAAATTTTAGGGGTCCAGGGCAAATTCCAAGGAGCGACCTCCTCCTGATAAGATATAGAAAGATGTTAGAAGCTGGGACACATTCAAACTCCTCTGGCCAAGCCCAGCAGACCTTCTAATTGAAGAATGATCTTTAAAGTTCTTTCCAGCCCAAACCATTGTATGATTCTGCTCTGTCCTTTCTGAGCTGTCTCCTCCTTCCCTGAGCCACAATCTCCTGGTAAAACCTCTGGGGGGTGTTGAACACCACAAAAACGGGGACAGAAAACTCTTCTCCATGCACTTCCCTCCTGCCAGCCTTTCTTCTTTATGTCAAAGTGAACATAAACAGGAGAGGTAAAACAAAACGTCCTGAACCATCTCCTGCCCCTTTTAATGTGGCAGAAAGCTTTGCAAATGGGCAGATTCTGAACCACATGATGAAATGATCCCTCTAGGTGCAGTGACCCCTGATCTTCTCCTGGTTTTATTATCCCGTGATGTCTCTCCCCCTCAATCCCACCTTCAAATTCCTCCTGCAGTCATTGCTCTCCCCATCACAGGTACCACGAGCATATTTGGAGTCACAGAATCACTAAGGCTAGAAAAGATCATCAAATCCAAGCATTAATGCCTGTATTTACAGCAGAGGAAGGAGGTTCTTTAGGACTTTTCTCCCCACAGGTGTGACTCAGCCTCCATCCCGTGTTTAAACCTCACCTCCAAGTCCCAACTTGGTGCATTTGCAGTGTCTAATTTTTGGCAAATTTAAGTGAAAAAAAAAAATCAGATTTTCAATCTTCACATACACAATGAACCTAAATTACATGTCCTTTTCAGCCAGGATGCTGATAGATGTGGCTCCAGTGCCAGAGGGACCTTCAGTCCCTGTGAACTGCTGCTTTCAGTTTCTGAGATGCTGCTGCTCCAGAGACAGAGCTCCTTGGAGACCGAAAGAAAAGATGAAGAGGCAAATCCTTCACTCCCCATGGAGACTGTCTTCGGTCCTTTTTTGCCTTTGGTAATCTCATGCTCCTTTCTGACATATCTCTGCCCTCAGATTCTCATTCCACCACTCTCGTAATACCTGGCATTCAGATCAAAATTTCTCAAGTTGGGCAATTATGAAAGACAGATAATATTAAGAAAAAAGTAAAAGTAATACTTAAAATAAAATCTGGGTGTGATTTTTGAATTACTAGAGAGCCTGATCATGGTCCATATTCAGGATTAAAAAAAAAAAAATTAAACGAAATCTAAGCAACTCAAATTTGACAGGCTTCAGTTTCATAATTTCCAAGTTTTTTTTCTTTTGGCTGCATTTCATTACTCAGTGAGCAGAGATGAATCCACAGATCTCTCCATTCAGGAGCATCAAACACTCAGAGAAGATTGTTCTATCACCAGTTAAACCCAGCCTGGCTGCAGCTTTTAGGAAAAAGCCTCAGGAGGAGCAGCAGTGTGACCCTGCTCGAAGAAGGAGGGATCCCTGTTCACCCCTGGCATTGTGCTTGTCTCTTACCTCTACCAGGTATTTTGGTCTGAGAGTCCCTTAGCACCTTGTTCATGTTGCTGTTTTAAACTGGGTGTCCCGTGCTGCCTTGTTCTCATTGCAACAAAGAAAAAAAAAATATTAAAACATGTATAATCAAACAAAAACCAACATCGGAAAAAAAACCCCCACAATTAAAAAAAAAAAATCCACTCATTAATAAAAACAGAGGCTGAAAATATGTATATTTCACTGGAGTCCTGAAGCAAATGACATCTTCTCAGGAGAACACTGTTGTGGACACGGGCACATGTGTTTTATTTATAGCTCGAGTTTTACTGCAGTCACTCAATCAAGCATGGCCAGGGCTGTGTGCAGGCAAATGTGGCTCATTTCTCCCCAGCTCAGCTTTAAAGGGCAGTTAACAGCCTGTCCAGGGGGGTTGGTAGGGATGTTATGAGCACAACTCAATCACACAGATAGAAAAGTGTCATCCCAGGAACGCAGGTGGAAGAGAGGGAAGCAGATCACTCCCCTGCTGCCTTCCCAGAGAGAGGACCACGATAAGGGGATGCTCCCAGCAGGAGCCAGGCTCCCTCTTCCTGTCAGAGCCCTGACTCGAGGCTCAAATCTCCCTCTAAGTGCTCCATTTATCACCTCTTGGAAGTGTATAAATCAAGGGAAGGCATCTGACAGCTTCACCTGACTCCTGCCACAAGTCACAGCATCCACGGAGTCGTTGTGGGATGAACCCACCAGGCCTGTCCACAGTTCATAACAATTCACAACAATCACAACAATGCCTTCAGCTGGCTTTCCTTGTCTGCCCCTCTCTGATGCCCACTGCTCTGCAGTGAGACCACTCAATTTATTTAAGATGTGATACAGGTGACAAGGTGTTGAGGTGTGGGTGTAGAATACAGATGCTGGAAGTGAGGGTCAGGTGGAAAATTTAGTCTAATTCCTCTTGGTGTCACCCCATTCCCTCTCTTCCCTCCTTCAATCTCACTGCTGCTCCCTTAAAATGGTCTAAAAACTTTCCTGGAATTAAAAAAAAAGGTGATGATTTTTCTCTAAGACCTCCTCTGAACATTATGTCCCTTGCCTAAAATTTGCTGTTGAATTTGGAGGCTGTGCCTACATCACGTCACCACGGCAGGACCTGCACGAAGACACCAGCACCAGGTCACCCACTAACCCCTCCTACCTTGCCCTGACTCTGAGCTGCATTTTCCCCTGCAGACTGCAGCTCTGCCCTCCTGTCCTGCATTGTGGCAGGCTGGCAGAGATCGTGTTCCTTCCCAAACACCCAGGAATAGATCTGGGCCGGTTCCATTCCCTATAAACTTGCTCTTTTGCAGTCCCAGATGTCATCCCTGACGTTTGGATCCACCTCAGTCTATCTGCTGGCTTAAAGCAGAGGGGAGGGCAACCAGAATCCACCTGACACAGCAAATCTAGGGAGGAGAAAAGGGGGAATCAATTTTTATAATACGTGTTTGGCACTACATGATAGATATAACTCTAAATGCAAGCCATAAAGTTGGAGAGGATTATAAATTAAATCCATTCTGTCCCTTTTAAGTAAAAAGTGACCTTACCATAGAATTAAATGTGGTTTTTACCCAGTGATCTATGGGGCTGTAAAAGTGCATTGTGTCAGGGGGATGTTACAGCACAGAGAGGAGCCCCCAGACAGGCATCTGCACCCAGCTCAGCCCACAAGCTGCTGCTTGATTTAAAATGAACACAGGGCAACAAGAGCTGAGGATTTCACCCCTCTCCCTGCCAGAAGGTGACTCATGTCCCTGCTGGGAACAGTCGCTGGCCAGGTTTTCCTCTGAACTGCCACCAATCTTGGGATGAGAGGATGCTGCCTCAGAAGATGTTTTAAAACGTTTCTAAAAATTAAACAGTCTGCACAAAAGCAGGGCAGTTTTTGGATCTGTGTCCTATCCCTCTTTAGTTTACCAAGCCCTAACTACAGCACAAGAGGGTGAGAGGATTAGAAAGTACCCTGGAGTTCATCTAAATGCCACAGTCGTGTTGAAAAGGGAATGGAAAGTCCTTGATTGCTCAGTGACTCCATCCCCCTGCTCCAATAATCTTACAGGAAAATCTAAAATACAGAAGACTTGACGTTGTAATCCAGCCCAGAGGACACAATTTAGGATGTTCCTGAATGCTTTTGAGTGGCCAGAAATTATCAGGTTTTGTCTCACAAGCAGATATGGTTTTGAAGCCACTGCTGAGTTACAGGCTGGTATTTGTGGATAAAAGTTCTCTGAGCCTGTGAGGAACTCAGTGCCCCCCAGAACACAGCACAGGACTGAAGGCTGTTCCACTTCCAATCAGTACAGCAGTGAGGAAAATCACTTCCCCCATGAAATAGATGCTCAGGGAAGTCAGTGGTGTGTTACCTCATTACTGCTGAGAAGTGGTGCAAAGGAGGAGCCAAGAGCCTTCCCAGATACTGGAAGTCGCTGAAACTTGGACAAAAAAAAAGTGCTGCCAGGTCTGGCTGTCTCTGCTCTGTGTGCACTGGGCTGCTGTTGCCCTGCAAGCCACAAGCAAAAACCAGAGATTGAGATTGGGTTTTAGTTTGGATATTGGGATTTTTGTTTTTCACAGTAAAGTTTGTAAAATATCGGAATGGACTTCACAGGGAGGTGGTAGACTCACCATCTCTGGAAGCGCTCAAAAATGTGTTGACGTGGATGGTAACGAATGTGGTGGTGGTGCTGGGTTCACATTTGGATTTGGTGATCTTTTAAAGGCCTTTCTGAATTTTAGCAATTCTGTGATTCCATGAAACAGCAAGGTGATTCAGGAAAGCAGCCCAGATGGCCAAGGTTATGTTAGAGACTCCTCTGAGCTGCCACACTCCACAGTGCCCGGACACTGAGGCCAGTGGCTTCCTTCTCATTTCAGCCTTTCTTTTTCTCCCAGTCACTCCTTATTTATTAGCATTATTTCACTCAGTAATGGCATTTTTGCCTGCAACTGTACTGTTGGAATGCACAGGGACAGAGCCCAGTCTCAGGAGCCATCTGATGAACTGTCCCAGGAGCTGGACCCGATGGTCTTTGTGGGTCCCTTTCAACTCAGGATTTTCCATGATTCTGTGTGGAATCCATTCACATCATGGATTTGCCAGCCAGGAAACACCAAGCACCATCCAGTGGGGCTGGGATTACTCCTAAAAAACCTTAGGGTTGAGACTAAGTCACAGGTGGGGAGACAGAGTTTTGTTCTGTGGCAGAGAGTTGCACCAGGTCTCTGAGTCAAAGAACAAGCCCTGACATGTATTATTGATTAATATTTGATGTGGTGTTTCACTGACTGAAGATCTGCAGGGGTTTGTATCCCTGTACACACAAGATGCTGGAGTAGCAAAGTACTTGTAAGGATTAACCAGAAGAGAAAGAAACTCTGACAGTCCCAAGGTGAAACCCACCTCCATTCCTGAATTAAGGAGGAAAGATGTGCTAAAAAATCTGATTTTACAGAGCACAGCCACACTCAACCTCAGTCAGAGCCTCTACCAGCCACTGTGGTGCCAACACCACCATCCAATCTACCCTATCAGGTCTCCTTGCTATCCTTTCACCCTGAATATTTACCAATGTCAGAGATTTTATTCTTAAAGTGGAAGAATAGTTATTGTAACTAATAGTTCACTACAGATTCTATAAAAAATCTAGAAATAAAACCATAAATCCGCAGACTGTGCATTGGGCTGTGCCAGGCTGGTGTCCTCCACCTCCTAAATCTGCCTATCACACCAGTGCAAAAATACCAGGCTTTGTGCTGTTGCACATTTCAAAGTTATTTATGGCTAATATTTGGCAAAATCCAAGTGCTGCAGACATCCAGGACCTGACGTGGATCAAGTCAAGAACATCTGGAGGACAAGACTCACCAGCAGGAGCCCTGATATCCAAATAAATTAATAAATTTTCCTGAGGGAAAGGGTGCAAAAAAACAGTTCAGAGATAGCAGTAGCTCTCCAGGAGCTTGACAGAGGAAAAGGGCTGAGCTGGAGATGAAGCACAACTCAGATGTTGACCTCATCTCTGCCAAAGGTTCACTTTCCACCTGATTCGAGCCACAGACCAAGCAGCTGCCTCTGTGCTCAGGAGCTCCCCATTGGCCATGCCCATATTCAGTGTTGGGCAACCCACGGTGATCAAGTGATGTAAACCCAAAAGGGCTCATCAGGAAAAGAGCAGAGACACAAGACAGTGTTGATCAATAATTTGGGAAGAAATAAAGCGTAATAACTTTAAATGATTCACTCTTTTGATGACCCAGAGAACAAGTCTCCACAGAGAAAATCAGGGTTCAGGAAGAGCCCCAGCTGCCAGTGCTTGATGAGAATGACTGGACAGAATAACTACATCCCCAAAGTCACCTTCCAGACTGGAAGCCTGGAAAAAACCCTCTTTGAAATGCACTTTCCCCAGTCTAAGGAGCTGCAGCCATCAGAGTGACACATCCAGACCAGGACAAGCCCCTGAGTGGAAAGGATGTCTGGGCAGCACTGTTAATCCCCCACCCCAATTCTGCCCCCTGCACCGGGGTGATTGATTTCCTTCCCCCCAGCTCCAAATACCTTCCAGAGGGAGATTACACTGCCTGCTCTGTAATCAACAGCAACTTCAAAAGGGCTCAGCGCTACAAGAAAACCTCCGAGGGACGGCGTTAAGTGGGAAACAAACACAGCATTTGGGTTGTAATTTGAGGTGGGAAGCTGGGGTTTTAATAACCACCTCGCCAGCAGCCTGCTGGGCACCTTGCGGCTCATAAATTGCATTTATGAGAACAGGAGGTTACAGGGAGGGCTTTGAGTCCACGTGGAAGGCAGCCGTGCCTGGTGTGGCGCATCCGAGGCGTCGGTGGCCGCCGTGTTTAGCGGCAGCCCCCCCGTCACACCCCAGGGCTGTCACCTGCACGCGAGCAGAGCCCGCTGACCCAGCTCCAGGGCTGGGAAGAGCCGTGTCCTATTTAAGTCCAACCACTCTTGTGGGCAAGGGAGGGGAGGTGAGGAAAATCAGTGCTTTGTCCCACATTCCCCTCGCCAGGCAAAATGGGAATAATTGTGGTGAGATCTCCTGTAAACACATTTAAGGCCTGTCCAAGAGAAAGGTGTTTCAGCTCCCTGAACCTTTTTAGATGAGCTCCAGCCCAACAAAGACACAAAGAGCTGTCAGGAATCACAGCTGGCTGTACCAACCATCATCCCCAGCACCGCATCCCACAGTGATCTGATGCTGTTGGCAGTCAGGTGATATCCTCAGGGACACTCTAGGATGGTGTTAGAGGTCCTTTTGGGAAAGTCATTCTCCAAACCAGACCAAAAAAGCCAGACCAAGCAAGGGAGGGACCCACCAACCATCTGCACCACAGAACAAGGAAGGAGATGTTGCAGCTTGTGGTGGAGAACCCCCCATTCCACATCCCAGAAAATTCCCATCAACTGCAGAACAAGCCAAGGCTTTTCCTGGGACAACAGAAGAAGATATTCACAAAAATTATGAATATTCTGTGATATGGGTGTAAAAGAATGTAAGCATCACATCTTAGGGCAAGGTGTGTGCACATTTCTGACCAAAGATGCTGTGGCATTGCCTCTGGTCACAGCCCACCCAAAAAATCGGTGTAAGACTCCAGAGAGAGGAAGAAGCATGATTTTGCCAAGAAGGGCCTTGTCCAGAAAAGCTGGGATTAGGTCAACAGGGATCAAACCAGGCCTTTGTCCCAACACAGGGAAGGACAGTCTGTACTTTACATCTTGAGGGGTTGTAAGGCTGTCTCACACCATAACAAAAGGCTTTTCTTCCATTCAAAATGTATCACAACCTTAGACTTCAACCCCCAGACCTCAATCCCCATCAGATTTCCTCCCTTCTGAGAAGGACACCACAAGGAGTACTGCCACACAACCCCACCCTGGACTTTGTCCTGCATCTTTAAATGCCTTGCAGCTGCTGGGGGCAGCTGTGTCCAGTGAGGGTACCAAAACCTGCAGCAGTTGTGTCCCATCTTCACAGAATCACAGATGTTTCAAGGTGGAAGGAAAATCACCTCATCAAGCCCATCTCACCAATCTTCTTTGGTCTTGGTAGAGGATATTCAGCCTGGGGAATTCCCCATCTGGGGAATGTCACTTCCAGTGGCATTTCCATGCCTGCAGGCACTTCCCACAGTTTCTAGTCCCTGGGGGGTGCCTTGGGTACATCTACAATCATGTCAACTCTCACAGCAGAGGATGCCCTCCTGGTGTTTCCACTCATCCCACTTAACTGGATCCCCCAGCCAACTGGCATTCTGCTGGGATCTCTCCCAGCTTCCCCCTTGCCCTCCCAGCTCTGCTGCTCTTCTGCCTGTCTCCATCTCTCCTGCTGGTAGTAGCATCATCTCCATCTGGAGACTCTGAAAGTCCCGACAGCACTGCTATCCCTGGTAACATATCTGAAAACCCCGAGCTGGCAGGAGCCAGCGAGTGACACGGGACAGGAAATATTTAACATTGTTCATGTCACTTTTTTTAAGCATTCAGAATATGCAGGGAACACACATTCACTATCTGGTTATTCCTTCACTTGCCCTCGTGGCTGACCTGCAAGTGTTAAAATGGGAATTTGGATGTGATTGGAAGGGCAGTGCTGTGTCCAGCGATAGGATCTGATGGAAAGGCTTGGAGCTGTGCCAGAAGAGGTTTAGACTGGATTAAAGAAAAAGGTTTTTCATCCAGAGGGTGGTCAGGAACCTGAATAGGTTCCTCAGGGAAGTGGTTACAGCATGGAGACTGCCAGAGTTCCAGTTTGGACAACACTCTCAGCAACATGGGTGGATTCTTGGTGTTGTTTTGTGCAGGTCTAGGAGCTGGACTCGGTGATCCTCGTGGGCTCCTTCCAGCTCAGGGCATTCTATGATTCTACTGAGATTTGGGCAGCTCAGAGACCCCCCTGGCCCCCTCAGGGTTTGTCTACCCCCAGGTGGATGTAATTCACATATTCTTTATCATGGTCTTACACTCCTTTGGGCTGCACTCACCAGAGCCAACCAAGCACTGAATGTCCTTTGTCATGGACTCTCCTTAAACCAAAACCCACCCCTGCAGCCATCAGAGCTTCCCTAGAAAGATGCTGTGCCTCGGGGAGCACTTGCCAGGCAGCATCTGATCACTGAGGAACCACAGCACTGCCGAGTTCCATCCCAAGTTTAAGTGCCGAGACAGCTCAGCCGTGCTCAGGGGAGAGGTTCATTGACATTTACACATTTAACATCACCCACGACCTGGGAGACAGCAGCAGTACGGGCTGCTAGGTTACAGAGATTTTTCCTCTTCTCCCATCTCTGATTTCTGCCATAAAAGTCAGAGGCTCTGCTGCGATTTCACCTTCACAGATATCCTTGGGGCACATGCGAGAACCAAATTCCCTCACCATCAACTGCACACGATGAGATCGCAGTAAGTTCCAAAAAGAGAGGTGCTCACCCTTGCCCCTTTCCTTGTGTGCACAAAGGTGTGGAGCATTTTGTTGGCAATTAACCCTTGTTTCAGCTCAATGGAGCTGATCAGATTGTGGAACAACATCTGAGAAGTGGAGATTAGCAGGCCAAGGTCTTTAGTTCTTAAGGCACCAGCACAGCTCCTCAAAATCAGATTTCCCTTTCTTCCCTGGCAGTTGATTAAAGCCTTTTCAAGCAGTTCTTTCCAACCTGCAGATGTTTGAGTCATGTGATGGAGAGAAAAATTCTTTTTTTTTTTTTTTCCCTTCTGGCTGGGAAATAATGGCAGCAGCATGGACCTCAAGTATCTCAGGACAAAAATCAGACCCAGAAAACAGACCTAAGTGTTTGTCTGTCTGTCCACAGGCACTAAAGCAGAGCTTTGGTAGGCCTGACCACAGCGCAAACATGCAAAGGCTTCGGTAGAATAGTTCCAGAAGGGAGAAAATACTCTTAGAGCAGGAGCTGGATCCAGAAATAGCCTGTGAGAGGATCAATTCCTGCTGCATACTGATTTATTCAGACCTTTCGTGGTGGCAAAGCCCTCTATAACAAACTATCTGATTACAGGACTATGACCATAAATTCCACACGCCCTGGAGCAATGGCCAATGAATAACTGACTTGTTAAGGGAACGGCCCTGCACAATGAATAAATCTACCAACAGGGCTTTCGATACAAAAGACCCCACCGGGACAGATTTCCTTGTGAAGGTGTATCGACTTTCATTTGCAGGAACCAGCAGATATTTGTTTGGAGGAGCTCTCCATTGTTACATTGCTGCTCAACAACATCCAGCATAAAGCATGACTCCTACCCCAGGCTTGATTGATTGTAATATCCAAGTGGGCTGGACCGTACAAAGGGCAATTTTGCAGTGCTCCACTAGGTTCTCCTGGAAAAGGAGGTGTTTAATCCAGAGCAAATCCAAGGCAGGCACAGGAGAATTGCCTTCTTCAGTTGTAGAAGGACCTCAAGAAATTAAGGACTGAGAAAGGACAAGAAAAGTCACTCTGGGGGAATGTTTAAGGGTGGATACGTGCTCACAGTCAAGACACAGGGAGAATACATCATTCCTGGTGCTCAGCTGGTGCTCTTCACCTCAGGATCCCAGAGGAAATGTGGTTTGACCACATCCAGTTGGATGCACAGCTAGCACAGAGCCCCACTGGGAAGGAGGAAGACAGGCTGCTCCATTTCACAAATGAGAAATCCAACGTGCAGAAAGACCAATGTCTTTTAATTAAGTGTGACCTGACCCCTGCCCTGAGCCATGTGGTCTGGCAGGGGCTGAGATCAGCCCCGTGATGATGTCCTTGGCCGCAGGGAGAATTGCACTACAGCAGCTTTTACAATCAACCCCAGGGTTTTGGTATTGGGTAACCCAAACCTCAGCAGTTTGTGGAGCTGTTGGCTTAAAGGACCATCCACAGGGAGACAGGAGCACAGATGGGACAGAGACAAAGCGTTTCAGCTCCAGATCTATCCTAGCACAGATATCATGATGACCCCAATCCCAAAAACATTTAGACAGAGAGCTGTGCTAATTCTCAATGAATATGGAATAGGGCATGTCTGCCAGGAATGGGATATTCCTAAAAGCTGACAGAGGGGAGAAAGAAAAGAGCCATTTTGCAAACAGTAAGGACTTTGTTATAAGCCAGCTGAGCTCAAAAAAAGGGAGGGAACATCTCCATGTAGCAAAACCAGCCTGGAAACAGGCAGCTGACAAGGTGAGCCTGCAGGTGGGAGTGCTGAAATCATGGCAGGAGGTGTCACAAGACCTGCCTCTGACCAAAGCTCGGTGTTCAGAAAAAGAGTTGGCAGCAATAAATAGCGGTACATGCACATGGCATGCACGAAATGGTGCCCCGAACCCAGGCAGGGTTCCTCTGCCCTGCTCCCAGGCCGTGTCAAGTCAGCAAAGAGCAGGTCTGCCCTACCTGGAGTCAATCACCAACCTAAAACTATGATGGCACTCGAAACACCTGAAGGACGATTTTATATATTTTCTATATCTTGTTTCATCCACTCACTTCAGCCAACATACAGTGCACCACATGAGGTGGCACCCATCTGTCCCAGTTTTTGCCCCTCCCCAAAAATATCTCTATTTCTTTACTAGGTCTCTGTCCATTCTTCCTCCAGATGCCATTTGCTTTCCCTGATTTTCCTTGTCCTGGGGATAAGGCATGACACCAAGCACGACAGAGTTTGCCACTTCAACAGCTCATTTGTCATCAGCTGGTCACTCCTTAATCAGTCTTTTATGAAGGGATATTTCAGAAGAAAATGCAGAGGAAGTAGGAGAAGGGAGGTAGGAAACTATCCCAGGTTTAATTTTGATAATACTGGCAGGGAGTGATTCTCTCCAACAAATTAAAATCAGCAAATCTCTCATTTTCTCTGACAGACGTAACCAATTAAAATTTTCATAAAGGGGGCAGTGATGTGTGTCTGCCAGGCAGAGTCACCAATCTAGAAGCCCTCTGATTTAAAATATTATCTTTCCTTTGCTTTTTTTTTTTTTTTTTTCTCTCCTCTTCCCTCAGAGCTTCCTGGAGCAACATGACAGATTATCTCAACATAATCAGACTAATACAAAACCCTCGCTCCAAGAGGCACCGCGAGGAAATTCTGAACTCGAGATGTGACGACAAATGGATGTTCTGAAGAGACTTAATTTACAGCTCGTTTTCCTTTCCTTTATTTATGTTCTTTTATTGTTGTGTTTTGTATCCTCAACATGCTGCAAACCACATTAGAGAGTCAAATATCACACAGAGTGCATGGAAGGGAAATGGAATTACGCTCCCACCGTGAGCTGCCTGGCCAGATTGCTCTCCAAGAGAGAAGTTTGGCTTCCAGTTGGTTTCTTAGGTTCTAATAAAATTCCCCCAATAATGGGTCAGGGATGGGGTGGAAGAATTGCCTTTTTGACAGCAGGACTGTTAAGGAAGGGTACAAAGCAGGTGGGACCTCCAACACTGGGATGCTGGAAGATGCTAAAGACCGGGATGACATCTGCGGTGGTCCTGACTTGGAGAAACGAGGGTTGCCAGAGCTCCCTGCCATGGTGGGTTGAGACTTAGAGGGCTGGTCTCCTGTGGATTTGGAATGTGAGGGGGTCACACACGACTCATAAAATCACAGAATGGTTTGGGTTGAAAGGGACCTCAAAGACCATCCAGTTCCAACCCTCTGCCATGGGCAGGGAGACCTTCCACAATCCCAGGTTGCTCCAAGCCCTGTCCAGCGTGACCTTCGTCATTTCCAGGGATGGGGCAGCCACAGCTTCTCTGGGCAACCTGTGCCAGGGCCTCAACTACTTCACAGTTAAGAATTTCTTCCTAATATTTAATTCAAAGGAATTCAGTTCATTTCAAGTCAAAAGGAACCCCTTTCTCTCCAGCACAGGTGGGACACTCAAATACTGTTTTCCCTGGCAGAGACATGGTTTGAAGCAACTAAGACACCAAGAAGGAGACCCCTATCCCCACCTTGGCAGAGGGAACTCTGCACCAGTCCTTTCCTTCCCGTGCTTCAGAGCCCCAAATTCCCACCCAAATGTACGGATGGAGGTCAATCCCCATCAGCATTTAATTCTTAGTCAGGTGCCACCCGAACACGAGCATCACCCTCCTGCCCTCTTTTATCCCAGCAAACTCCAGGCAAGCAGAGAGCCGAGGGAATTTGGGGAAGGAGCCACGAGAAGAACTCAGGGGTATCCTATGAATGGTGGATACTGGGATGTGAGGGGGACCCCCGGGCTTTGTCTGCAGCCACATTTGAGCCATTCTAATCTGTGCTGCGACACCGAGCAAGGCTCTCCTGCAAACCTCCAGGCCAGGTGCCAGCTCCCTTCCCTTTGAAAGCTCTCCTGGGGTGTGAATTTTCTCCAAGGGGAGGAGGCAAGCTGGTTCCAGAGACAGCCTGTCATCCATCTTGTGGAAAATACTCCTCTCTCTTTGCACCTCTCCTAGAAAGGTGGCGACCAGCGTTCCACAAGCCCGGGATCAGGCCGGGAGAAAAGCTTTGAGTCATTTGTTTACCGGCACAGATTTTCCCGGAGCTAATTAATGAGCCGAGCTGATACCCTGCAACAGGTATCGATGACAGAGGATTTCCTGCCTGCTACACTTGAGCTACGGGAGGAGGTGAAGCTGGATCTGTGAGCACACCGCTTCCCCTTCTGCCTCCCCCCAAAAAACTGGGAAGGAAAAGCCACCCGCAGCCACACAGGCACTGCGGGAAGCCCCTCTGTCATCTCTCCCTCGAGGATGGGGCACCATCCCTGCTGGACGATGCTGGGGGTGCATTCCCAGAAGCAAAGTGCTCGGGAATTCCTTTCTCCCGCTTGTAGGGAGCAAGGGATGGTGTGAATACCTCCAGCAAGCCCTTGGAGCTGGGATGTCCGTCCGTCCGTT